>CABFOW010000417.1:53377-75755 GCA_902141385.1 Timema californicum
AAAAAAAAACTAACCAAAAATTGTGATTATATATTTAAGAAAGAGAGAAACAAGGAAAAAGTAAAGACGTTTCTCAAATATTTACAAAATTATAATAATACAAGGCAAGCTTATACATTTTTGAATTTCAAATTACTACGGAACTGTAAAGCTTTCGGATTAAACCAAACCATCGTAGTACTAAAATAAATTGTATGAAACGGGGACATATATGGAATACATAATATGAAACTTCTGGCATAATATGAAAGCAAATCCTTTCCCTTTGTTCTGAGCGCTCATCTAGTCTAAGGCTCACTTGGGAGAGAGTGAAAAGGGGAAAGGTGGGAGGGGGGAGGGGGGTAAGGCGCACAATTGTGTAAATCACTTTGCCTGTCATACAGGTGGCGTAATCATTGACTACCTGTCACTGCTAATGATATGTTACCATTGTGTTTCGCAAATCATCATCCCCCTCTCCCTCACTATTATTTCACTTGTCTCGACGAACTGGTTCAAAGAAGGATGAAACAATAAGACTTGTTTCGTACACAGATGTTCCAAGCTTGAACGTGTATTAATATCAAAACATAATTTGCATTTATTTTGTGTATAAAATAAAGTTTACAAAACATTTATGTTTATGTAAAACTATATTTTTAACATTTTTAATAAAATATATAGACAGCACCACATACGTTAAATACTTGAACTATCGGCATTTTTCTATAAAAATTATGGCTTTGAAGTTTCAAAATTACTAAAATATTCAACTAACTTATAATTATCAATTGTAGCAATTTAAAAAAATATTCTTAATTTGTCTAATCTATATCATTTAATCTCAGAACTCCTAAATATACTTTGTTAGGTCGTAATAAATAACCTTATTTAACTTGTTTCGAGATTTTCTTTAAAATATAACTATAGGAGAATATATTGAGTACTTTAATTTTAATTTTTGCATGGATCATATTTTTAAATCACATAAATATATTTTAAAAACCTAATATTTTTTGAACGTCTGCAACGTATTTCTTCGTTTGTTAGGCATCCCCAACCCCACCTTACCCCACCCGCACTTAAAAAAAATACGAAGAAAGTAAATGCATCTTAGACTTTCAAATTATAAAGTTTATGCTTTAAAAATTATATATTAAGATTCGATTGAGCCTTGAAGAATATATTTGATATAATAAAATGTGGCCTTCATCGATGGATACGAGCATTAAATTAAGCCTAATTTAGTTTTATTTTCAGGCTATATGGAGTTTGAAGTTACAATCCCAGTCTGATATTTGGGGCTATTTTTTTAATGTTACTAAATTGCTTATAACTCTTACTCCACACCAATTTTGTATAACTCTTATAAATATTGCCCTCCATATCCCTACATCAATAGCGTAAGACAACTTATTAAGTTTGGCTGTATAGTAAAAAAAAGGTAGAAAGAAAACGCAGCTGTAGCATAATTATTAACTTTGATAGAAATATTCATAAATGAGGTTTCCGTTTGTCGTAATTGACACGATTTTTTAACATCGAGAGCTCCATAACTACATCCTATAACATAAATCAACTAGATTGGGCCTAACAGCTTTTCAGATTGGCTGTTAGAATTAAAGTTGATATAACTGAGGACTTCAGTATATTATGCTATAGCCATTTGTTCTTTTATGGAACACGTCATATTACCCGTCCAGGATATACAATAATTTTAGTTAATAAACAGTAAGGAAACAATAAAGGTAAAAATATTCCCAAGAACATCCGTTTGGAACAAAACCTCGACATATCCGTTACACGTAAACCAGACCAGACGAGACTAGTGCCTTTATCGACGTAGAAGAACAGTTATGTTTATATGTGGCAACCAGCACTTTCTATGGTCTTGTGCTAATGGTTTTTTTTAGAGTGTAAAGATATAAACTGGAATCTAATATTGGATCTCTGGTCAGAAAAGGGTGATGCAAGGAAATAAAAGCAAGAGATGAAGATAGGATGATCGATAGACGACGAATGTTCTTTCAGGATGACGGTTGGTTGGACGGTGTATCGGAAAAGAAATTAGGAGGAAGAAATCTAATACTCCATGAGATGGACACACGTCAGATTAATATTCGAAAAAAGTATCTATATGAAGCACAAAGCTTTAAAGAGAGAAAAAAATTAGTGCGATATTTTAAAATTGAACGTAAAAATAATTACTGTATTTGTGGACTAGCCTTGTTTATTTGTGAGTGGTAGAATGGGGTTTGAATCCCAGTGTGGTGTATTGAAGGTGGTTTTCCTAAAGGGCTAACCAATCTCCTACAAAGCAAATGTGGGTAAATTTAGTACGAAAGGAAATAATAATAAGTGATTGTGTGCGTGCGTGTGTGTGTTTGTTTTACCATTGAATTATTATTATTATTATTATTATTATTATTATTATTATTATTATTATTATTAGCACCGCGTCTTACTACCCGTTCGGGTTATACGCATTTTCGCTAATGGGTGATTGTGAGATGAAATGGAGGACCTACAGTTCAACGTGAAATCCTAACCACGGTGGAGGCCTGGCATTTCACACATTCACAAGTTGTGATTAATACACCTCATGTCAGAGGTGAAGGAAAGGTTTGGTAATCAGATAAATCTGTGCCGAGACCGATGATTGAAGCCCGGACCCCCAGCACAGAAGTCTAACACCAGGACCACCAGATCACTCCTCTAGCAATAGAGTAGACTGTCATTGATAGAGAAATTGGGGTTAGAATCCCGGTTGTGTTTATTAAGTTTTTTCTAAATAGTTTCACAATATCCCTCCGTGCAAATGCAGGTTCACTTCCTCTAAATTAAACCTTTCTCATCCCTAGATAACTACCTTAATTATTATATATTCGTGTGACCTGATCCGATTGTAAGATACGTTGCTAAATTAAACAACATCAAAATATATCTGAATAGAATATGGTAACGTATTGCTTAGTAATGAGTCATACTTATGTCATGACGTTTGTCCTAATTTTAAATAGATAATTTTAACTGTTTAAGGAATACCATTTGCACAACATGATGAAACATCTTTCTAGAAAAATACCCGACAGTGTATTGTACCCAACACAACAAACCAAAAAAGAGCTTTGAAACAAGCTTATAAAATAAAATAAAAACAGAGGAAGAAATAAAACCCAGTATATAAATACAAAAACTCCAAAACCTTTTCCACCACATTATCCGTGTAACCAACACTACCTCTAGGACATATCCCAAATATTAGACTGTCGTGGATTTAATTTCAATCTAATATTTTTGTTTATATATACATTATAATATTAAATGTGAGCTGTCTCAATTACGGCCACCTCCTCTTATGAAAACCAATGTTATGTTGTTGTTTTTGTTTTGTTTTTCTGCAACACGTATCTTTGTTTGAAAGCCCAACGAACTTCTTTTCATCCACCATTGTTTTTATTTCTACTTGAGAATCCCCTCTCTTACAAACTCATTCTTAACTCCAAAGGTCTCGCTACTGAAATATGGTTCACGTCCCATTACGTCTGCTACGTTGTGCTTTTTTAATCCTGGGTTTCATTTCCTACTGTAAGGAAATGTCTGAAGACAGCCAGCCTGCCACAAGCCGCGTCCTACCTATACCATTTCTCCCACGACGAGATGAGATTTTACTTTTTATTTCTTTTTAAAAAAAAAGTTATATATCAAGGTTGTACAAATATCCAAACACCCTAGAAAATTGAATTGTAAAAGCAACAAACCAATTAATTATTAGTATGATTCGTACATTTTACTCATAATATCTAACTAGTGGTGGATCAAGGGAGATTTTAGGAAGGAAAATGGGGGGTTTATAAAACCGGAAAACTATTTGCTAGCCTATTATATAATATGCAGGTTAAACTTAACGTTTAATGTAAAACAAAAATTGGTTTTATATAATGTGACTTAGAATATCAATGATTCTAGGAGATTTAATTTTTAAATAAACTATTCTTGCTAAGCTTTTATTTATTGAAGGGATAAACAAGATAAATTTAAAAAGTTTACCAACAAACAATATGATATGCGTAAATATCCAAGAGTTTTAAATGTAAAAATAGGCTAGAAAAGTTACTAAAACAATATAGAGATGTATCCTTACATAAGTACCTAATAACACAGTTCTATTACGGGGTAGGCATTAAACTACTCACAACTAAAAAAGAACCTCCGTATTTAATCCATTCTCACTAACTTTCTCTTCACTTCCCATTCCTTGCATAATCTCTTCGCTTCTAAATCATCCATACACAGAATCATACATATGCATTTTTATTCCTGAATATATTAAGGTTTCTCTTTTTCACACAATCATCAACCACATTTAGTCATGTCTTATATGGCCTACCCCTTTCTTTTGATACACACATTATACCTTCATATATTTTTTCGTCACTCGATCCACACTCATCCTTTCAACATTCTCAAACAAACGCAAGACACTTCTTTCACATTTACCTATTGGATTCCCTTTCAAGCCTCATTTATTCAGGACCCATTCATTACTGACTCTGTTCATACGAGTTCTTCTGCATATATTTCTTAGACATCTCATTCCAACCGCACTTACCTTGCTTTTGTATTTATCCTAACAAACCCACGCTTCCCATCCATAAAACAATTTTGGTATTCACACAAGTAACTGTGAGATATAATCATATAATAATGTATTATAAATTTAGTGTAAGCCCTTAGCACGAATTTAAGAAGGGAAGAAGTGTGATTTATTAATATAATATTAATAATACTTCAAATATATATATAAAGTACAAAATAAAAATGATAAAAATATATGTACACATATTACACAAAGTGTAAGGCTTTTATAAAAAGTTTCTAAACTGAATGCAACTAATAGGGATTTTGGGGGGTACAGCCTCGATTACCACAGGACAAAACAATTTATAAATATTAAATATTTATTAAGATTGTCAACGGAAGGGGTTTTGTTAAGTGGGTGTCAAAGAAACTAAAGTTTGTATAAATTGTATATCTTATTAATATGATAATAGATGTAACTGTTTGAATTAAACAGTAT
This sequence comes from Timema californicum, assembly GCA_902141385.1. Taxonomy (NCBI): domain Eukaryota; kingdom Metazoa; phylum Arthropoda; class Insecta; order Phasmatodea; family Timematidae; genus Timema; species Timema californicum. Next base: position 58,437 of record CABFOW010000417.1, read on the forward strand.
TTTATCATCGGTTCCATACCAGGGTCAAGACTGCTAAGACACTTTACCTCAATGCGTTAAATTAACAAGCCTAGTGGTATATTTACCAGTTAGAGTTCCAGTTAGAACAAAGTTGCTTAGTCATATGGTGGTTTGACATCGCGTATTATAAGAAACATTTTGAACTTAAACGAAAGTGAAAAATGTGTTCCCTTGTGTTAATAACCCTTAAAGTGTATTGAGAGTTTTAATACATACAAAGTACTTGAACATCAGAGTGAAAAATACCAGTTGTACATAATTTCGGTTCCTTCAGTTTGAAAGAGCTTGAAACATTATTAGAACAGTATCAACAGTATCTTCCTCTCTTTATCACCGTGATTATGTAATCTTTTTCAGTATTATAAATCAGTGATACGTTTTATTACTGTTGGTATGTGATTCACTCTATCAATATGCGTCAGTGATAAACTTTATTAGTGTAAACCCGTAATTCAATTTATCAGTGAGAGGTAGTGGTGTAATTTAGCTATTTGATTTTTTTCTGATCCCTCAATGCGAATGCATATGCACTTTCACTAATCAATCCTCCTTTTACCACATAGAGTAAGGGGTTTTGACATTTTATGAAGGCTACAAAAATAAATCTCAATTTGCTCAGATTACATATATGTTTTCCACACTTTGGCAATTGGTATTAGCTGACTTATCGTATTATTGTTATCTGGAAACAGGGAAAACACGAGGAATCTTGCAGAAAAAAATAAGAGGCATATAAATTGTGGAAAATTTCTGATTTTGGTACATTATACTGCAAGAAGTCAGGCTTTGCATATAAGAAATGTGAGATCAATTTCTAAGTGTGTCGAGAGTAAAATGTGTCCTTCATCTTTTTGGGCAAAAATTCTTTGGAAAGTAGTTAATTTAGGGTATTTTTTTGATAATTATTCTAAATATTTCTAGAAAAAATCTCTTACCATTTTGTTTAAAATGTATATCTTGAAATTTTGTGGTATATCAAATAACAATGTATAATATTTGTGGGGGGGAGGGGGAGTTAAAACTCATTTATGTGTAGTTAACTAATGATTGATTTTTCAAAAATTTGAAATATTTAAAAATTGACTTCTACGATTGGTTTTAAAGTGGGTAGGTGACCTGGTGGTCTAGGGGCAAGGTGTCAGACTTTTATGCTGGCGTCCGGAGTTCAATCCTCGGTCCCGGCAAAGATTTATCTGATTGCCAAACCCTTCCTTCACCTCTGACAAGACATCTTGTGAATGTGAGGAATGCCAGGTCTCCACCGTGGTTCGGATTCCACGTTAAACTGTAGGTCCTTCATTTCATCTCACATTCACCCTACCATTGCACATTAGCGTAAGTGCGTATAACCCGAACGGGTAGTAAGACGTGGTGCTAATAATAATAATAATAATAATAATAATAATAATAATAATAATAATTTAAAGTGGGTATCTTGGGAACATTTTATATTAAATTTAACACTGTATTTTTTAGGGAGGTAGGGGGTATAAACTCATTTATAGGAAGTTTAATAACTGATATTTCAAAAACTTGAAATATTTAAAAATACATGCTTTTACGATTTTTTTCCAAATGGGTAACTTGACAGTGTTTGACAGGAACATGACAAATTAAGCTGTATACGTCTTATTTTTTGGAGGAGGAAAATTCAATTTTGGGAAGTTTACTGATTACTCTTTTTAATTTGAAATATTTTTAAAATGGCTTTAGCGATTTGGTTCAAAATATGTATCGAGGGACTGTATAGAAATTTAAAATTTCAGAAATTGACCTTGAAAATTCTATCCAAAACAGGAATCTGGAAATAGTTTTGCATTATAATAAAATTTTGTTTGTATTTTTATAAAACACAAATAATTTTAGGGTACTTTGCTTACATATAATGTATTATTAAAATTAATATTTTGTTTAATATACTATACCAATTTGGTTTACAATTTATTTATAAAGGGTAATTATTGTGATTAACAAGATGATAGGTGTGTTTTTATAGTGAAAATATACTTAGGGGTGGTTTATACAAAACAGATTTTATAAAATTATCTTAAAAGCCATAATACACAGTATGAGAATGTTTGTGCGAATGTGTTATACCATTTATTTAAGCATTGGGAGATGTTGAGGTTTCATATTATAGTTCCTCCGAAAATCTAAATAATTGTTTAAAAAAATTAAATATTAACTTTTACAATCCATTCAATTTTATATAGAATTAAATTTCTTTCTTCCGAACTTTAATCTAAGCTGTCTATAAAATGTGAAATCATTCCTAAAAATCTTGGTTAAGAAAAATAATGTTACTATAATAAAATAGTGACAATTGTGCCAAAGTAATCAATAAGCGGTGAAAGTTTCATCTTAAGAAACTATCCCACCTATCAGAACACTGAGACGTGTTACAGATGTCCAAAAATCTCGCTTTAGTTAAGAAATGGTTTTTCACTACAAGTAATATTTCATTCCAAAATGTAGGTGAAATGTATTAACATTTCTATAAGGGATTAAAAACCTCACATGAGAAAAACAGCGTGATCCTCCCAAAATGTTACGTCACCAACTTAGTTTGAGCTATTCCCCCTATCATAACTACGTAGTAAGACCACTATATATTATGAAGGTGTGGAAGATGTAAGCTGACTTTTGAATTCCGCACCATCGAGGATGGACCTCTGTTATATTTATTTATATTAGACTATTGAATTCGGCACCATCGAGGATGGACCTTTGTTATATTTATTTATATTACACTATTGAATTCGGTACCATCGAGGATAGACCTCTGTAATATTTATTTATATTAGACTATTGAATTCGGCACCATCGATGATAGACCCCTGTAATATTTATTTATATTAGACTATTGAATTCGGAACCATCGAGGATAGACCTCTGTTATATTTATTTATATTAGACTATTGAATTCGGCACCATCGAGGATAGACTTCTGTAATATTTATTTATATTAGACTATTGAATTCGGCACCATCGAGGATGGAACTCTTTAATATCTATTTATAATGTAATTTTGAAATCTACGCCATGATGGATGGATTGTGGTCATTATTTTATATCATCAGGAAACGACTTCCAAAATTCTGGACTCTGTGAAGGAAAGTTATAATACTCTGTAAATATTTTTATTCCTTCTTAAAAGTTGGTATTATGTAACTTTAACTATCTAATTTAATTTTGTTATAGTCGAGATAGGCTGATATTTGTTTATTAAGTATGGCCATTATTTAATACTAATTTAAAACTAAAAGTAACTTCAGTTTCGTGTCACCATTGGGATTGTTTATTAAAGATGTTTGTAAATTCTCAATGTTTGCTGTTCTAACTTAATAAAATGTTAATTTATATCTATTAATATTATCTATCTTAATAATCTGGATATATTGACTATCCGTATTATCCTAGCTTTTGTTGTTGTACATTTAAAATCATTTATATACATTCCAATATTTTGTGTAACTTAAATAATATATTCTTCGCATATATTTATATTTGAAATGTGGTGAACTTCTAAATGTTCTTTAACTGAGTATCAATTGTTAGACTTGGTTCAGTATTTGAATGATGCCGATTCAAGTAGTCCCGCGTAAATTTACATTAGGTTTGAGGTGTGAAACTCTCGTGTTAGTTAACGTAATGTTTGTAGTATAAATGTATATTGTAGTACTTGAAGGTTCCTTCGTTTTGTGTAAAGATTGGTCGCTATCGTGATATTTAAAGTAAAAGTATGGAATATAAAGATATAATTTTACATTGGAAGAATATATGTTTTCGTAATGTCTGTAGATGTTCATGCACTTTTGTAACAGTTTAGAAAGGCTCTTCAAGCTTTTTATTTTTCTTGAATAGATTTGGTTATTTATTGTTTTCATAGCTTTATTGATATAAAGCCAACCTGGTCTAATTGAATTAATTTTTTTTAGCAATAATATAATCAACTATGTTTTTCTTCGTTCTACTATATAAAATTAAGGCCACTTAAATTACTGTCTGTTATTTTTGAATGAATTAAACTACTCTTTACATTTAACTCTTGCTGGTGCTATTTTCTCTCTATTATTATTATGTTAGCTTATTCCCTCTTATTTTTGTAGTATTTTCTTTAGTAGCCTATTGCTACGAGGTAAAGAACTGAGAGGGTGTAACATTATGTATATTTAATTTCAAATAAAATAATCAAAAGATTAAATTCGCTTAAACTCAAATAGGTATCAAATAAATTGCAACCATCTACAGTGGAATAAAATTACTTGGTCTAAGGCGTTACTTGCAGTTGACTAGACTGCCAATGACGCGGGTATAACGGTTCGAGTCTCAGTTGGGTGTACTGATATTGGTTTTTACCAACGGGAATTACAATATACCTCCTATAAATATAACTTTCTGAATCACTAAAACCATTTACGCAATTTGTACAAAAGAGTATATGCCATATGATACCAAGACGTGGTGATCTAAAGAAAATAAAGTATAGCCGTTCTTACATCAAAGTTGATACATTATATATATATACATATATATATATATATACATATATATATACATATATATATATATATACATATATATATATCCTTTCACTTCATATTTCAACAAATTAGTCTCAAAAAGAAACTATTAAATATCAAGACCACCAAACTCCATATTATTATATCCAAATATTATATTTTATTTTCAAGTTTGCCATGCCCTTAACATGATATTGTGTTTGCAGGTCGCCCGTTGCCATCGGTGAGGTGGTGGAGGGAAGAGAAGCTGGTGGACTCCACGGACACAGTGAGCGCCTATCCAAATGTGAAACACAACGTGCTTGTGGTGAAAAGGTTGGAGAGGAAAGACCTCCACGCTAGGTTCACGTGTCAAGCCTCCAATAACAACATCAGCCAGCCAGTGTCCGCCACCGTCACTATAGAGATGTATTGTGAGTATCATACACTGTTCTAGTAGGTCCATAGCTCGTGTTACCCGCCCGGGTGTTTTGTCTCCCTAGTCAGTGTTGGGGAAGTCATGGTTTTGAACCTCAACTGGGGTCTCTAAGTTGTATTTCCTAGTTTGTGTGACTCTCTCCATCTATGAAAATGCAGGCACACTCTTTATTATCTGACAGGAATTAACATAGGTAGCACACATAGAATACGCTCAAGGTCAAGCATCATAAAACCCGTGATCACCATTGTTATACATGACTCGCGTATTTCTTCCAATCTAGGTTAGCCACCTATTTATGTAAATGGAGTAAAGACAGAGAAGAGAGAATTTAGGGTAAATGTACATTCATTTTCTTGAGAATGGTACGGAAAATATTTTTAAATATCAAACTTATTACACTCGAATGGGATTCTAATACTGACTTACCCACGTCAGAAAATCAGACAAGTTTGAATTCTTATCTCAGTCTCGTTCGGTGCGTGAATGTTTAATATAATTTTATATAATAAATAGTAGAATAGGTTTACATAGAAAATTAAATTGATGCCTTAGCCCCTTTGATCATTGGAATTTACTCATCCTTGTTTGTTATTTTAATCAGTATATATTAATACGGCATTATGTTGAAACTAAAATGAAACTTAATTTAAGGGTGTTCATTTAAGGTTAGAATTATTTTTAAAAACTTATTTTTATTATGAAAATATTTCTTTCTTAGTTAAAATAAACTTTTTTTAATACAAATCTTGATCGTCAACATTTTCATTGGTATCAAACTTACTTAATAATAATTATATATATATATATATACTGAATCTTTGAGAAATAATTACAAATTCAATAGATAATATTCTTTTTCCATGGAGATAAAAAAAATATTAGAGAGGGTCCTCAGAAAGATTAATTTTAGAAAAAAAACTTTGTCAATCGAAATATAAGAATTGTTTTTGAAAACAAATATTTATAATTCAAAACTCTCTTCAATACCCTAAAAATGAGAGTGTAGATGACCCGAGTTAAAGGGTAGTATTTTTAAAGATTCTATAATAAAACTTTTTTTTAAATAAATAAAATAATGCTTCATTAAAAACATATAGTTTAATTTTCTTCACGTGGTGACTTCAACTATTCTTGGCTATCTGTCAATGATGTCCTAGAAATTATTAACAAGTTGTTTAGTGACGTTAAATTAATTACAGATATTAAAGAATTGTTGAGGTCACACTTTGGAGAAAATTAAAGTCTGTATTTCTACCGGAGTAATATTTGATTTATTTCTGAAAAAAAAAAAATCTTTAAAACTGAAAAAAAAAAGCTTATCTTTTACCGTGTTCTCTACATCTCCACCTTAAATAAACTCATTACTTCTCTACCAACCCTGAAAGAACTCGTACCTCTTATATAAAGGATGTCAAACACAAATGGGTGGAGGTAATCTCCTAGTGTGTTTCTGGAGTTAAAGCTAAGGGGGAAGGTTGGGAAGTGTTAGCAAAGGGAGGTGGGTGGGAACACTGGTTTGACGCTGGAAGGACGGTTCGTTTCCGACCACCAAAACCAGATCGTTCCAGCGTCGTTCGATGACGAATGAGAGAACGTGATTTCCCAGTGAATATCAGGGAAAGTAATGAATGACGAGAAGACCCGGAAACTTAGTTTAAGAGAAGGGGGGGGGGAGGAAGTATAACCTAATTAGTTATAGGAAAAGTTAAGTAATTAGAATGCTCACAATTGAATTCAAAACCTACTTTTACCATTATTCCAACATCGTTAATTACCTATAAGAATTTCAACTATATTTTATGACTTGTAATATAATCTTTTCTAATTAATATCCCACTTATTACGGAAACCAAACAAACCTAAAGTCTAAAAAAAATTTAGCATGTAATTTTAATATTTATTTAAATATTTATGATATATTTATAGAAGTGTCCAACTTTAGAAATTAGCTTCCAAGACGATTGGTTAGTAAGACGTGGTTTACAAAACAAATTAAAATAACAATTTAAAATAAAACCTAATTGTTAAATTATAATACTAAAGAAACTGTTTCTAATTAAAACATAGCTTTAGTAGGTCTATTCTATAAAAATTATTTGGAAATCTCCATCTTAATGTTTTCTCATTCTCTGCTACAATGCATTTTTTTCTTGTTTATAATTTCCTAAAAATTATTTTTAGTAATATTCCGATTTTATTTCGTAAGGAGTAGTAAATGATAAAAATTATATCATCTTTAATTTTATTTTCTATTCCATTCTCGTTTGATATTAGCTTAATCTTATATTACATGTTTCGGTGTTATTATAGATATTACACCATCTTCAGGTCTTCAGGATAAAAATTATATTATTTTAAATATATACTCGTATTATCAGAAAATTTGCGAACACTTAGAGATATAATATGTAAACATTTTTTTGCGATGATCAACAATCTATTTAGTATTATAATAACTATTCCCTTAGTTTGAATCTGTCGTTGATGTGGACGGCTAGTAAAACAAAAAGAAAAAAAAATCAATCCAGCTACATTAAAATTATGTATACCTACTTTATAGTATAGAAAACCAAGAATAACGTCTTTTACCATACTACTAGTGTATAGAGTTTTGATTAAAACAATCGTTTTACAATAATTTAACATACAGAGAATATAGTATGTTTTTATAAACACATAATGAGACTGCATAAAACATTTTAATTGTGAGTAATTATTTCAATAATAAATAGTCTACAATAGCTTTTGTTTCTAAATTACAAGAATCCCATAAACAACACAATTTCGTATATTATAAAATAATAAATTTAAAATAAAATAATTTACCCCCAATGAATACATTGTTAGTGGCATACTGCGTGGTTAATGCTTAAAAATATTTTTTTAATGATCACGCATTTTAATATAGTATATATTAAGTGGAACATAACTGTACCATTGAGCTTGATGTAGATTTCATTAACATCAAACGAATGTTCTTCCATCAACTCTGTTAAATTTTAAACGATAAAATTGACTTTTAAGAACAACAAATATTATATCAAAATGTGGTTTGGAAAGTGTGGCCTACCTCTACTCCCCAAACTTATCTATAAATCTTAAACATATTTGGTAGTGTTTATTTTAGTTATATCATATTGTACTATTTATATGAACACATAAAAGTGTAATAAATAAAATATATGTTTTAACAAAGAATATAGATCCAAGGTAATATTTAAAAAATCTATTTTCAAGATTGTAAGAATATTGACTAAAAATAATTTACCTACAATATATTATTTATACCAATTTTTCAGAGCTATAAGTTATACATTTTTTAATCAAGGATAATTTAATGTTTAATTGACTATAAAGCTCTTTCCTAAACAAAAAGATGTTCCTCTTTCCTCAATGTTGCTGCAAAATTATTTCATTTATGCTCTTTGGTATAATGTGATGCTCTTTTTTTTCCATTGTGTTTCTACAATAATGTCTGTTATTTTGTTTCACTTAGCTTAAGAGTTTTTAAGACAAGAATAAATCTTAAAGGAAAGGAGCGAGAAAGTTTGTGGGCTACTAAGTACTATTTATTTATGTATGTAGATTTTTAGTATATACATACATACGTCACAGAAATATAGTAGGTTTTAAAATAATACAAGTCTCATTTGGTTTTGGTTTGCAATCACACAGCTTAAGGCCAGTCAGTCTACAACCAACATACCCGCTTGTCGGACTCGCAACTACGCAATCGCAAATGCACTCGTAATTACGCTTTTATTAAATACAAAATAGACTGTCTACAATGAAAAGTCGTAAAACGTAATTTCAACCAATAGGAACAAACATCAATGATGACTATAAAAGTCTAATTCATATTAATGTTTTCAAATAAGAAATAAATATTTAAAAAATATTTAAATGGTTAAATACACATGATTTTAATTGAAAATCCTGTTTTCAATACTACACATTTCCAAGCGTTTTTTTCATACACCAAATAACTTCAAATTATTTGATTTTAGTAGTCCACCCATATTTGTTTTTTGATTGGCTGAACGCAAGCCAACGCAAGAGATGGACAATGTTCATCTCCTCCCGACAAGCTGGTCCGACAGTTCCGACATACTATTGTGTTTGCGTAAGCTATTGTAGACAGACAAAATTACGTTATTGCGTAGTTGCGAGTCCAACAAGCGGGTGCGTTTGGTTGTAGACGGGTTGTAGACTAGCGATTATGAATAATTAGATAACATACCTCAAAAGTTCTGTAAAAATCTCATCGGTCAGCATGAAGACTGGAAGTAAAGTTTATCTTGTCTTGTTAAAGAGAGCAAGATCAGAGTTCGAATAATAGTTATATATACTGGGGATGATTTTTCCTAAATGATTACCCCAATCTCACAACCACGCAAATACAGGTAAAGTTCCTCTTGTTTTACTTTCTGCATTCCTATCTTTTTAACATAATTAAACTGAGTATAACCTTTTCCGATTGTAAATTTAATGTCAAAAATACTAAAAACCAGTTTAGGACAAATATTGTAGTTCAGAATGTACTATTTTTATATATATATAATAGTTTACTATATATATAGTAAACTATTATATATATAAATATTATATATATATAAATATAAAAAACCAGTTTAGGACAGTTATTGTAGTACAGAATGTACTATTTTCATATATATATATAATAGTTTACTATATATAAAGTAATATATTAGCCATTTGTTACTAAAACTTTATATACCGGTAACTTTATTTGAATATTGTTCCATGCTTTTCTGCATTAAAATTGGCATTGATAATTTATTTATAGTGGGTGCGTTTCATGATGCATACCCAAAGTCTCAATATACCATGAAACTCAGCCCAACAAATGATCAATGCCAATTAACTACCACAGTTAACACAATAATGAGCTGATATCTTCACAAGCTATCATTCGCTACGACCTTTAGTCAGTTTAATTCAGCTTCAGAGCCACCTACGCAATCATATACCTATAAGAAAGCCACCCCGAACAAGCAATACAACAAATCTCTCCTTTCGGAAATACCGCCACCTGGTGTAATAGAAGCATCAAGGCGCTCAACTTATCCCCGCCGATGTTAATGTCAAAGTGTATACAGAATGGGAACAGATAGACGACTTTAGTGCAGTCACACAGGTACAAGCAAGATGGGTGGATGGAGGGTATGAAACAGAAATAGGCACATGTTGGGTGTTGAGGGGTAAAGGGGGTTATCGTTGGGTGTTAGAGGAGAGGGAAGCTCGGGTAGGATGAAGGTGAAAGAGCCACGGGGAAGCTTTAGAAAGAAACAAGTTCGTGAAGGCAGCTGATAGTAATTAGCACAGCGCACCGACCTGTGTGTCAATTACAGAATCCAGTGACTGGAAGAGTTTGGAGGATAGCGATGTAGGCTGGAACCGACAAGCTACTTACAGATGAAAGCTTTTTGATTAATTTATATATATTTTTTATTCATCACTTCAATGCTCAAAATTTTAACTGTGCTATCGTACATGAAAAATTACTGGAAGTGTTGTGTTAAGAGAAAATACAACTACATTATTATATTCAATTCATGTTTTTAAGTTACAATTTGTTTAGTTTTTATCCCTTGTGTTTTTTTCTATTCTTGAGTATAAATATATTTTTAGCAACATGTATCACTACCCATTATGGTTATACGCTTATGTACAAAGTAAATTAATGGATTAAGTATGAGGAAGGTTGCATTTAGAAGAAATGTACCCACATTTGAATTATGAGAAGGTGAAAGACCATTTTGATATAGAAAACTCAGTACACCCGACTGAGATTTGAACCTAGATCTTCCCGTCTTCTTCTGTCTAGTCTACTGCGAGAGTAACGCCTGAGACTAAGTAAGTGGTTAGTGGTTTTCTATCTCTATCAATGCTATTTCTGACAATTGATATTCATGAACATAAAATATGCACTATAGATTATATTAACCATGTTGCCAATTTTCCTGAAACGATAAAAATCATTAAAAAAATGTGTATGCGTTATCGGAGGCAGCACGGACTAAATGTAAGTTTCGTCTATTTAGAATTACCGGTGACGGATATGTCAAGTTTCAACTCTTGGAATGGTGTGCTTATTTTGAATTTTACTAATGGGTTTTCCACCATAGCTTCTCGTAAATATGGGTACATATTCTTTAAGCTCTTCATTCTTTATCGCTTATATATTTCCGCTATTAAATGCAGCTAGCCTGGACATGAAATAAATCACATTGAAAAAAAAGTACAATGACGGTCACATTTTTATTTATAAAATTTTAAGTTAGTAAAGATTCATAATTGATTTGTAATTTCATTTGTACGGAAAAAAATTATAATTTTAGCAACTATTTTAGATGTAGACTATCTAAAATATCCATATTAATAAGAAAAGAATTCAGTTAGTGTATTTGCAATTTATCTACAAAATATGATATTTTTAAATCAATAAACTATTTCCTACAAATATTCTTTCAATTAGAGATATATAAGTTATATTTTTTAAATGTTTGTATGTTACTAAAAATGTCAGTGTGTGTTCATTAACAAGTATAGTATTATTTATATACTGTCAAATTGTTTTAGTTTTAACTATTAGACTAGACTTATTAAGGACTAATTTAAAGCTATTGAAAGCAAACATTAGATCAAAAACTTAATAACTAACAACTATCACTTAAAAAAAATTAATAATAATATTTCTTCAAATTAGTTCCACGATCTTAGCTCCATGATCTTAGCTCCATGATCTTAGCTCCATGATCTTAGCTCCACAACATTGAATTAAACTATTATACTATAGAAAATAGTTGGTGACAATATATAAAGTTTAATTATCTGATAATATTTACTACTATGGAAATAGATTAAATAAAATATTAGTGATACAATAAATCTGGTTTTGATACACCTAACAAAACCTAATATTCCATGGAAATATTTTCATGGTGACCAAAAGCACCAGCTTATGTAATATGGTACTAAAGTTATCTTGTCATGTATTTCCAAAAATGATTTAGCTAAGATATTTGGGCGTTTGTGTGTGTGTGTGTGTGTGTCTGTCTGTCTGACTGGCGTCCTTACATAAATACCATAGTCATATAAATATAATACATTATTAAAATACAATCCTTAGAGAAATTCTGGCGGTCTCAATTTGTTTGAAGAGCAAAGAATACTTATAAGAAAACTAAAGTATGAGCAAATAAAAATAATTTCAAATGGTATCGAGGAAACAGGTGTCCAATTGTGACTTACAAATAATTTTTAATAAAAAGATATCCTTTATAAACATCATATAACATTTTATTTTTCATTGTATAAGGAACATCTTATCTTATATATAATTTGATAAGCTCCTTCCCGGTAATAGAAATTACAAGTAAATGACTGAACGTATTTCATAAATGGTCATTAATTTTAACGGCTAATAATCCAGGATGTCAGGAAAAATATTAGTTTTTCACGAAGGCCCGATTTTCACAGAATTTTTAGTTTTTCATTCTTTGTTTAGTCACCATGAAAATCGTTATTTGCTGCATGGTTGTAAATCTCTGAATAAAATTCTATTTCTTTGAAAGCTATAAAGTAATAGCTCAATCTTTATATTTTGTTGGTGAGAACACATCACAATTATCTTATTGGATCAATATTTATCATTGGATGCTGGTCATAGCACATCTAAATTGAGATGCCTAAACTGGGGAAACATTTTTTATTTGAATGTTATTATCATTAGTTCTCATTGAATAATATTGAGAATAATTTAGAAATTAAAAAGTTAATTTATTAAGATCGTGGAGATAATGTCTACGTTTTGTATTACGCATGACAGAATGAAGTTTAAATTTGTTCAGGTATGTAATAAAAGCTCAAACACGATAAAATGATCTTGAATACTGTTAGATAATAACCATTTTAAATATCTAGATATGAGTTTTGGTACTCACTCTTTTTCAAATAATGGGTCTTGATGTTCATTTTATTCAAATAATTTACTTTTATGTTAATTATAGCCAATAATAACACAATACAAATACATAAGTTAAGCTTTTTTATTATTTTACGGCTTGTTTTTAAGGATATATTATTTAAAAGTAACGTTTTGTGTACCTAAACTATCTTTTCATATTCTTACATATAGTAAGTTCAGTTATGTCTCCATGTTGATATTTAATTTTAAGGGAATGATGTTTCAAAGTAACTATATATATATATATGCATTCTCTCTCTCTCTATCAGACTTTCACACGCCCTTTCACACTCTTTCCACACACACACACACACACAAACACATACACTCACTCTATAAAACTCTATCTCTAATATAAACGTATCTCATTCTCACGCTCTCTCTCTTACACCTTATCCCTCTTTTTCACACACTCTATACCTTCCATATACTCTTTATCAATCAATTTCCCACACATTATCTTTATTATACTCTCTTTTAAAAATTATTTCTCAAATGATCACCCTATCGAACGTTATACCTCTTGGATGCTTTTTCTCTCAAACTCTCTCACGCTCTCAATCTTACTCTCAGTCTCACCTTCTCGATCTCATTCTTTTCATCTCACTCTTTCTATATCTCTATCTAACTATCTCAATCTCACTCTCTCTATTTCAAACTTACTCTATCTCAAACTCACTGTATCTCAAACTCACTCTCACTCAAACTCACTCAAACCCACTCTATCTCAAACTCTCTTTCTCTCAAACTTGCTCTATTAATTTCTCACTCTAACTCTTTCTCTAAATATCTCTCAATATAATTTTCTCTCTCTAAACTAATCTCTCCCTTTCTAACCTTTGCTCTTAAAGTCTCTCTCACACTTCCTCACATTTTCTCTCTTTCACACAATATCTATCCCAAAATTGTAAACTCTATTTTATTTCTCTATCTCTCAAACACACTCCCTTTCTCGCACACTCTATTGCGCAATCTCTCTTACATATTCTCTCTCACACAAAATTTCTCTCTCACCCAAACTTTCTTTCTCACCCAAACTTTTTCTCTCACACACACTCTCATATACATACTCTTTATCTCTTCTCCCAGTATTTCTCTCTTTAACACATACAAATAGCTCACACTCACTTGATCTCACTCAATTGCTCATCCTCAGTCTCCTACACTCACTTTCTCAAACTCATACTCTTAATTTCACACTCACTCACACACTTACACAATCACACACTCAAATACCTACTCTCATTTTCACTGTCACATTTTATCACTCTACCTATCATATATCTTAATATGTATTACCCAATCACACACTCAAACACCTACTCTCATTTTCACTGTCACATTTTATCACTCTCCATATCATATATCTTAATATGTATTACACAATCACACACTCAAATACCTACTCTCATTTTCACTGTCACAATTTATCACTCTCCCTATCATATATCTTAATATATATTATTTGATAAGCCCGTTTCCAGTAATAGAAAATACAATGAAATGACTGAACAGATTTTAACAAACGAACATTCATTTTAGAGATTAAGGAATCAGGATGCAGGTAAAAATAGTGGCCTAAAGTTAAAACCCAATTTTCCAAACGAATTGTCCACCTTTTTCTTCGGTGTGGGCAGTGGTTAATCTGTACAGTCATTCTTTGTTTACATCACCATAGAAATCATGATTTTTTTTCTTTATGTTGGTAAATAAATAAAATATTTGTCTTTGTTTCAAAATTATACCAGTGAAAGGTATAATTTCAAAGCCATCATTGGGGCGTTAAGGGGGGAAATATAAGTTTTTAATCAAATTGCACACCGAAAACTAGATATCTGAGTAAAATTGATCACCTTTGATGAGTAAAATTTTAACTAAAAAGTGAGCCAGGGCTTATTGTAAAGATCCTTTCCTTATAAAAAGGTTAAAATACATTTAAGCGCAATAATCTGTAGCCATCGCTGCAACAATCCACTAGTATTTTTTAAACCAACAACTTCATTATATATAATTTTATATTATTGGATACATATTGGCCTAGATAAGTATTGAAGTAATTGAAATGATTGCTAAATATTAGTAACATAATTGAAAATAATAAAAAGTTATATTTATAAAGTTTTTGAACCCCTTACACAATTGTCAAATAATATATGTTTGTGGATTGAAATAAACATAGATAATTACTCTGATAAATTAAATATTTATACTTAATTAAAACTAAGAAATATTTGATTAAATTTATTAATGTAACATGAGTTGAATGAGGCGTTACGGGTTTCCTCAAAATTAAATTTGCAATCTTATTTTCTCAAAAAGTTCAAATACTTAATACTTTTTTGCTTTTTTTTCATTATTTTTGCATCAATACGCCCATCTGTTGCTTAGAGTATTAAAACTGTTTGAATACTATGCTTTCTATCATTGAATTGCGCTTTCTTTTATTATTTTTCAATATTCATTTAAACTTTCGTTCCATTTTTTAAATTATATATTGTCAATTTTTATCGTTTCTTTACGACAAGGCTGCAAACGTTCCCTTTGGCAGATATATTCCTTTTCTCAACTATTTCATTGTCTTTCTTCCATCCAAGCTTTTTGTTGATTTAGATTTTAATACATAGCCCACACAGTTTCTTTTATTTTTATCTTACGTCTTGTGAATGTCTTCGTTTACGTTTCTTTATTCTATCACTACCGTTCCTTTTTTCTCCTTACTATTTTGGCTTTCGATCCTCTGTAATCAATAATACCGATACTAGAATTCAAATAAAGAGCAGAGACAAGAAGCTTGAGTTATTCAAGAAAGAATAAAAATAAAGGACTAAGGAAGATAAAAGTATGAGAGTGGGAGGGTAAGGCGAGACGTAAGGATAGACAAGGAACTAAAATGTAAGAAATTGAGGTAGAAAGTTTTACACCCAATTTCTTTTGTTTGTGAACTGCAGCTTTTTTTCACGTCAATTGAATATCATTCCTATACTATTTCACCTCACAAAAAAAAAGCCTATTCTTTGGCTATACTTTCAAATCAACCTTATTGAACATTGTCGTGGGAAGCTTTCATACGATGAAATAAAGATTGTAGTAAAAAGAATGCGAGAAGCTTTATTTGTTCAATTTATTAATTTAAGTGCATGACAATAGTTTGGTGACAGTTAATTATACGTTTAGTTATCTACTGAATGAATACTTTCATGTGTTGTCCTCTTAAAATTACTTTTTGATATATGTGTTTAAGTTTATTGGTAGAGTTAAAATTTACTTTAAAGTTAAAACTTATAGTTAAAAAATGCTAAGTATATGTTATTGAATATCAAATAATAATTTGCCATACACTGATTTCCTGACAATTTTTATTTATGTTATTTATAATGTTTCACTTAAAATACAAATCATTTAAGAAATAGGTTTTGAGAAAATCATATATAATCCAGACAGTCTGTACATGATAATCGCATTTTGTTTTGTTTTTCAAAATACTTCTCTTAAATCGATGGTAGGATCTTCTTATACCCGAATTATTATAGTGGAAAAACTTTTAGACTAGGGAGAACTCTGACCTAGACATGCTATACCAGAAAGCCTTACCTTAGGTATCCACTTCTGTGTAGACATTTATCAAGGAACGTCGCGATCAGGAAAAGAGGGGGATAGAGGGCGGTGTTCTGGGGTTAGATGGTTGAGGTCCTTGTCGTACATGCTGC
The DNA here is from genome assembly GCA_902141385.1 of Timema californicum. Taxonomy (NCBI): domain Eukaryota; kingdom Metazoa; phylum Arthropoda; class Insecta; order Phasmatodea; family Timematidae; genus Timema; species Timema californicum. The sequence continues at coordinate 75,099 of CABFOW010000417.1, forward strand.
ACCATTTATGTAGATGACCCGCTAGAAGAACAAGGAAGAAAGGGTCCCTGTCACTAATGGGCATTAACGATCCTTCTCCCGGGCTCTTTACACAACGAACAAGCAAGGAGGGCCCAGCCAAGAGATATCGTCATTGGTTACGACAGTGGGTAAAAACATTCCCATAGAGAGCAGGGTGTACGATACTGTGGGTACTTACTTACACCCCTTGTTTTCTCAGGTTCATTGTCAATTTGTTATTATTTATTTTACTCTCACCCGTACAATCTATATTATTTCATCTCCTTCGTGTACTCCTTACTTACTACAATATTTCTTGCACCAAAATAATATTCTTGTTTATGTAGTATTTATGTAGTTGATTAAATAATGTAGTAGTATCTGCCTTCTTAAATTAAGGAAAATATTTAAAGATTTCTCGTCTAGACAAATTCATTCATTAAATTACTATTTTAATTTTAACGCTGATAACCCCTTCCCCCACCTATTATCTCCTGCCCCCCCCCTCCCCACTCACACAAACATACAGATTCATATTTTTTTTAATGAATGTTTTCCCCTTTCAGGAGGAAAGCCAATTCATAACCTAAAATTAATCATAAATATTCATAGTTTATAGATAAGCTAGTTTAAGATGACTCAAATAACTCAATACCC
>CABFOW010000417.1:75800-137619 GCA_902141385.1 Timema californicum
CCCCCCCCCCCGTTTCCTCCTTTTCCAAGATTAAGGTTCAACTATGAAGATAGTGCAGCTGGAATTAGACGTCAAATCGTGGTATGGCTTTCCTTAGTTTGCTTTAGAAAACAATGAAACCAGTGAAACCATGTTACAATATTTAAAAAAAAAGGCAAATATGGAAATCTAATTATTTATAAATTAAAACAAAATATTTTTAATCGATTCTAATTTTTATTTTAACAAATAAATATAGTGCAGTAAGACACTATCGTTCAAGCATAATAATATACCTAGTATCCTAGTAATTTTACCGTTAAACAAGTAGCATCAAGATGGGGTATCAAAGTTTAATGGAAGGAGAGGTGAAGGAAGAAAAGACCTTGCAGTTACATATAGAAACTTTTTTTAAAAAAAATTAAACAATTCTCCAGTAAAAACATGTCGTTTAAATTTCTTCATATGATGACATTAAAAGTTCATGACTAGCTGTCAAGGCTCTCCTGGAATTTAACGAAAGCTTTCCCCCTTATTTAAAAAGTTTGTCATTTAATGCCACGATGCTAATAACAGATATTCAAGAGTTTTTGATATCACCATGTGAATAAAATTAATTATATGTTTCTACTAGAGCAATATTTTATTTATTTTCGCAAAAAAATTATTGTTTGTTACAAAAACACTGCTATTTTTTCCAGTTACATTCCATCCCACCCTAAGTCTTTACATTGTTCTGATCAGCACTGATTATTTGTTATATCTATTCGTAATATTAAATTTTGTTTGAGGCCACCCTTCTGAATGATTATTAGTTGGTGTACTTTTCATTTCACAATAAAACGTATTTGTCAGAAATTATGTCAGTAAATAAAATGCATTGCTGATACTGTGATATTAAACTACTATTGTCATAAACAAACTTTCATCTGTGTAATTAACAAACGCATTTCAAAATGCTCACACAATATTGAACTATATCAATACTAGTAGTATTAACTCATCCATTCAAATATTAATGTGTTTTATATGGTAGGCTTCCATGTAAAACATCGTAATACAAATAGTAAACAAAAGAGGATTATAAGAACATTCATATATCAATGTTAATCTGAATTTATGACTTATGTTTTGTGCGTGACATTTAAAGCAGTAGACACGAATGATTTTCCGCAACCAGATCTTAGATTTTATGTAGTTTTTGAGTCTTACACAGCAGCGCCATTTTCTTAAAGCTAATTATTCTCACATTGCAATATTTCTTATGAGAATGGCAGCTATAATTCTTCAAAACCAACATGAGGAATCTACAAATAGCTTATACTGTTATGTTGCTGCCATAATAAAACAAAATAGATGCATTTGTTTGAGAAAGGACCGAGCTAATTTCCTTTGCCCTTACTTTAAACAGGGAACCAAAACAATATGCGTAGAATGTCAATGATAACCGACCAAATTTCACATATTCTCATTATTTTTTTAATTAATTCATATCTAAATCTGATTTTTTTAATGATATACAGAGAACACGTTTGGTATATTTCAAATTCAATTTAGGGTGAATCACATTTTTAAATAACAAAGACTGTTTAAATATTTAAAAACAGCTGAATGTCTCTAATGATATTCAAATCTCAATAATGAGGCTCCTTAAGTTTTAACTATAAGTGAGATCAGGTTGCATGACTTTGTTTTGGAGTTCACTAAAAATTTGTTTCAAGAAATCACTAATACCTCGAATTTAGTTAAAATAACAGTTTGTAAAATTCAAATATTTTCCTTTCTGTCAAAATTGATAACATTTTACCAAATTTGTTGTGTTATTTTTATAGGTATTAGTAATATATATCCAAAGTAACAGTTTAAAATAACTTGATGACGTATGAATAAATTTTAATGGTTTTAGTAACTTCAATAACTAACAGATACTGTTCTTCCTAAGGAAGTCAGGGTATATATACTATCACATTGTGCTATGAGCTTGCCTATAACATTTAAAATTAAGAATAATCTTTTTGAAATACTTTATTATCATAGCCTATAAGACTTTAAAAAATGATCACGTAAACAGAGTTACCAGTCATAGAGATGTGGTATCGGAAGAAATGTATCAATACTGTACTCATAAAAGTATCTGAAGAAAAGTATCGATGACATAATATAATTGTAAGAAAAGTATCTCTAACAGTAAATATCACTATTAAAATTGTAATCTGGAAAAATGCTCATTGAAAAAGTAAGGGGTAGAAGATTATTTGCCACTCGACGCGTTGCTCGGTCAAGCATCAGGTTGTATTGATAAACAAAGGTGAAAGAATAGCTATGAATTATGTTTGGCTAAAATATATTGAGTGCTAGAGTTTCTTATTTTTGCTCATGCAGAGATTGAGTGTAAATTGAGTAATATTGTCATTTGTTCTTCCTCCACAGTCCACCCTAGTAAACATTTGATCCCAGAATGAGTGAAGATAGCACAAAATAGTTGTTTCATTCGATATCAAAGCGTGAATACTAATATCAGTAAAAATATCGAAAAAGTATCAAGTAAATAAATACTAGTACCGAAAGGAAAATACCTATACTTTTTTCATATCCCTAAACAGTATAAAATATTTTACTGGATACCGGAAATTCAAAGCTCAAATATCGGCCGAGTGTAGTGAGGTAGCTTCTCACTGAATAGTTTTCCAAACTTTATAGAAGCAAATGGGGTTAAATTTCCTTTAAACGATGTCTTGTACTTTAATCTAAGTATTTGGATAGCCTAAATGTCTTGTAAGATGGGAAGCACTGGAGAAATATATGGAGAAAGTTGGTATATAAATATAATTTCTAAAACCATATTTCATTCGTTACAATTCTCCAGGTATGGTTGCGTAAAATGCGTACTTTAATACGTGTATGGATTGAATATTAAAAAAAAATCGTTACGGTTCACAAACTGTGTTTTACAGTTTCACGCTTAACTTTAAAAACTTCTCTATTTTACTCCGTACAAAGCACGTTATAATGAAGCTTTCACCCTCACGTAGGCGGACAGACTACCATCACCATCATCCCTTGCCTATAAATAAAAAGGGGGTCGCTAAATATATATTTTTTTACCTCTCTACCCTAAAAACACACTCATCCACGTGTGTAGAGGTTGAAGGTAGGATATAAAAATTGTCCTTATCACTGTTTGCATAACGGACGAATTTTGCATAATGACACCACGTTGGGTGTTAAAGAATTCCGGAAGGTTTTCCATGTACAGCCTAAACTCCCTTTTTTCACCCCTCTTTCACCTAGTAGTAGAGCCATAATCTCTTCAGCCAACAGAAGCTTCTCAAATCCTTGGTACTTACAACCCCCAGGTTTTAATCTTTTTTTTATATAGCCTACTTATGAGAAAGAAATATGTAGACGATCAATTTTTTTTAAAAAGTGTTAGGACTGATATGTTTATATTTTTAAAGTAAATTATAACCAAAGCTAGCCATACATTAAGCAGAAGTGAATATCGAATGGATCTAGAGACGTAAGGGTGTAATTCAATATTTGGAAAGTATAATTATCAAAAGTATATGTTAATGAATTATATACAAATGTTAACCAATTATAGGCCTTGCTAAACTCACAAGCCTAGTTGATAGCCTTTCTTACTATTATTATTATCATCGCCACGTCTTAATACCCGTTCGAGTTGTACGCACGTAAGCTGATGCGTAATGGTAGGGTGATTGTAAGATGAAATGGAGGACCTACAGTTTAACGTGGGTTCCGAACCACGGTGGAGGTCTGGCATTCTCCACATTCACAAGTTGTGATTAATACACGTCTTCTCAGAGGTGAAGGAAAGGTTTGGCAATCAGATAAATCTGTGCTTCTTATTATTCCTTTGAGAAGGGTGCCTGGTTATAATCCCAACATGGTAAAATAATATTTAACTGATAAAATTGTATGTTTCTTTCATTGTAAAGAATGGACTCTGTTTCTTAAATTAATATAGCTTTTAATTTGTGTGCTTCTATAGTAATTTGTTCAATTATGTACATGTTAAATATGTTTTACTTTTTTAAATGCGAGGTTTGAACATTACATGGTATGAATAAAATTTTGGGAACAAGGGCTAAGGTGTCAAACTTATATGTTATGGTTTTATAGTGACGTGGAGATTTGAGTTCAAGTCCTGATTGGGCCTACTGAGGGTGATTTTAAATAAATGGTTTTGCATTCTTCACGAATGCATGTTTATTTCCTTAAATTTCTGTCTCTCTCATACCTTCTTCATGAATATTTTTTTTAAACATGGTGTTAACTTGGGCTTTTATACCAAATGCAACATTCGTATACTATAAACTTAGTTATATTCTTTTATTGTATTATAAACGATTAATTCTAAGATATTTATAAATATATTAATCATAAAATTTAATAAACTAAACTCTTGTAGTTATCCTGTCATTAATGGTTAGTGTCATTTATACAATTAAAAATATAAATAATGATATATATAGCACTACCCGTTAGTGTTATACGCTTATAATTTTAAGGGATGAGGATGGTTGAATTTATGTATAGGAAGTTTATCCAAATTTGTGTGTAGGGAGAATATAAACTATTTGGGGGCGAAAAAACCTCAATAAAACCGACCGAGATTCGAACCTCGAAGTCCCCATCATTGGCAGACTAATATACTGCGAGGGTATGGCTTTATATCAAATAGCCAATGAATCTATTAATAATAATAATAATAATATATAACTTATTTACTTCAATCATAAATGTATCATTAATTACAAATAAATATATAATTATATAGATCTGAAAATATCCCAATGCTTTGCTCTATAGATAATGTCAGGAACTATTTTAAAAATATCTTTTATTCGATTATGGATTGAACGAGTATTAAGTCATAATATCAGTAAATACAAAATAATACATTTTTGAAGTGAATGTTTAAATTTAAATACTCTAACTACTTTAAAATAATGTGTTTATCTAGTGTTGCATATGAAACAACTGCTATTATATGTGAATAGCAGATTGGAACGAACCATACTCTAAGGAAAGAGAACAAAAAAGAAGATAATTTAAAAATACATATACACTTATCTGTTGTGTGTATGTGGAGAATTTTCAATGACAAATGAGGACAGAATATTGGAATCGGAGAATCAATTCAATTATTCCTTTATATAGGTTCGTTATTTGAATCGTCGCTATAACGGTAATACGGGTATCTGTGTAAGCAATCTTCCAAACAGAAAGCGAACTCCTGATGAATGAGATAGAAAGAGAAGAGGAATATGAACGCATAGAGTATTCTAGGATAGCAGCACGATGGTAATTGTGTAGGTTTAATAAGCGACTTCAAAATGACGGTCAGAGTGAAATTGGTGAAAAGGGGTGTGAGTGGGTTGAGTTTTTTTTAGAGGGATGGGGAGCGGTTTTGTGTTAGGATGAAGGGGAGGGAAGAGTGATGGCATATTAGAGTAGTATAGCAGCGATTGTTACCAACAATTACGTGGGCTATTAATTGTTGTCCCTCTGAGAAGATGGTGTGTCGTCGGGTGATCGGTTTGACGGTGACAGTTTGTCACTCGACAATCGCGGGTGGTCGAGAACACTTCTCATGCTGCTAGAGGGGAGTCACGGTGGTAACTTGTAATATAGAACATTTTGCAAAGCTTCAATGGCAAGTTAAAGGAACCTTTATAACTGTACTTTTTATCATAGGCAAAAAAAATTGTAAATGGCAACATCCTCTTGAAGGTAAAATAAATACTTATATAACAAGCCCTCCGACACTCATAAAACACTAAAATAATCATAAAAATCTTTGAATGATTTGTTGGAGGCCTCGTCTCTCCTCATGGATAAATAGATAATACAGAACACAAATACATTGAACCAGGCTACGCATCAAGTTGATGTTTAATTTATTTAACTAAACAGTTACTTTATATAAGTGAAGCCGTATTTGTGTGAGAAATAAACTAAATTGAGGAATAATAACATTACAATTAAAATAAACATTTTAGCTGTTCCTAATTTGTTTTTGTTTGGTTTTTGTGAATAGTGCATAGAACCACACATCGATAAGTTTCTGCTTTGAAGAATATCATGCACCTGATTAATTGTTCTTAATTTGGTATCCTAGAGTAGGGGATCTCAAACTTTTTATACAGAACCGAACCTTTCCCTAGAAAAAAATACCTGCTGGAGTTTTCATAAAATTGTTCACACTAATATAATAAACATTCAATAACAGCTAAACTTTGCAGGTATGTAAGTATCAAACGGAAAACATAACATGTTATGGCCGTACCTTTGGCAAATATGTCCTTTATTCAGATTTGAAAAAACTAGCAATCTTAATTAATGATGATAATTTATAAGCTACTATGAAAAATTAATAAAGAATATTGAATTCTAAAATTACCTCAAGGAATCTGCAAAACCCATGACTAAGACCAAAGTCTGGTGGATCACAATTTGATATACGCTGTCTTAGATCACAACTACAGTCTCTAAATGTTCTGAAATGTGATCTTCATATTTAATATCATTTAAGGTTCCATAAATTGACAAATTCATGTATATTTCCTCTGACTTTTTTTAATAAATTTAATTTCTATAGTTTAAAATTAATTTTTCTGATCTTTAAATATAGAAAGTTTTTTATGGAACAGAACATAAATCCAACTTTCTTATTTCAGGCGAGTGAGTCCGACTATAAACGATATATAATTATGATCAGGAAAAACACCTTATTCTGGTAAGGTGGAAAGAAATGCATAAGGTTAATATCTTTGCAATATTCATGGCAAAATTAGTTTTTGTCCAAAAAATAAAGTATTTTTTATTTGGTATATTCATTTAGTTTTATTAATATATAGACTATCTCAATATTTCCTGAATAATTTATAACGAGCACAGTGCAAATTTATAGTAAGATTTATAAAGTAAATGGAGATAAAAGGCTATGTTCAATTTTTTTTTATCCTCATAACATATTTTCAAGAAATCGATACACGTTTTGGTATTTTTCTTAAGTGACAGATTATAACATGTTTAGAGTTATTTTAGTTATATTATGTAAAATATTAAACTAAACGTACCTACTGAAGCAATATTTTAGGTATATTGGCCAAATGTGATTGATTATAATAACTGTAGAGATATTGACCTTAACATTATTTCTCTTCCACCTAATCGACAGGTATTGTAATAGTTTGAAAGGTTTTTTTAGCATCGTGTCTTACTACCCACTTGGATTGTGCGCTTATATACTATCTACGCTAGTTGTTTAGGTTTGAGAAAGGTTGCATCTAAAGGAAGTGTACCTGCATTTGTATAGAGACAGTTTGGGCAACCACTTAGGAAAACCTCCCTCCCTACATTCAGCCGGGATAGAATCATGGTCTCTCGGTCATCATCAGTCTGGTTTACTGCTATAGTAATGCCTTAAGCCATGATGCCACCAAAGTGGTTTCGAAATGTTTATTTCAACTTTAAATACCTGTTAAGTCAAAAAACCTAGCAATTTTATTTTGAAAAATGTAATTAATTATTTAAAAACCATGTAAAATGTTAACATTTATGGTTACATTCAATCAATGTTTTGATACCTGCTTCGTAGGTTAAATAGTCTTAACATTAAGTAGTCCCTTTAAAAATAGACTAGACGGTTAGTGTCAGGAATATCTGGGCTTAAAAAATTGTCAGGTGTACTCAGGGTAGTTTCTCATGAATCATTGTCCACTCTAACTCCATAAAATGCGGGTATATTTCCTATAAATTAAACTATATCGGTGCCTATTTCATTAGCCTAATTAATACCTATGCATAAAACATGAACATTTAGTAAGACGTGGCACTAACAAAAAAACTTTTTGTTCAGCTTTCGCGTGTAAGTCTCATTGTGAGTCAGCCAGTTTTTGTGAATGATACTGTACACACAATCTACCCTGAAAGAAAGCATTATTACCTTTGTCTCTATACACTATAAACTACATTAAAATATATCCAAGCAAGGTCAGGTCCAGATAATTAAAAGTAACAAGAGAAAGTCATTTGTAAATTAAAATGGCACAATATACTTTTATTTATAAATACAGTTTGCCTTTTAAGTTAATTAATTGACACAGAGAATATATTTCAGATTGGTTATATTTATGTATGTTATTTTCTCCTTCGTTGCTAAACCTTCTCATAACTCTATTAAAACTTTTCAATATACATAAAAAATAAAGTATCAACCTAAAATTAAAGAGAGGAAGGAATAATATACTCAAATAAATCTGTAGCGTGAAACAATTGATAAATATTTTACAACGCCTAATATAGACACTAATACTTTAATTTAATAATAAAATAAATTTTATTAGAAAATATTACACTAACAAAACTACTCATTAAATATAATATTCTTAAAATAAAGGCTTACACAAAAACACATCGCTACAATATTTTAAGTACTTTTTTTTGCTAGTAATAAGAAAATCTATTATTTTAATATAAAGGTGTAAGCAAAAAACTATTATAATTAAAACCCACTTAGATGGTTGCTAGGCCTAACGCACTAATCTCGTGTTTGACTATACTGTCGAACACGGGAAGATCGGGGTTCAAACCCAGTCGGGTGCATTGAGGATGGTTTTCCTAAACGGTTTTCCACTCTCTTTCCACGCAAATGTGGAACCTTTCATTATTATTAATCTATTATTATATTTAGTACAAAGGAGTGTAACCTGAACGGATAGTAAGATGCGGTGCAAAAAAAAAGATTAAAATTTTAATCAATAAAGATAATCAATATACTTATAAAATTACTAAACTCTTTAAAAAATGTTAATGATCAATATTTATTATAAAAGAGATAGTATATTCCAACGATGTATATCGTTAACTACGCCAATATAGTAGTCCTTGCTTTTTTGAGTTTGGGTTCATGTCCGGAATACCTTCGAGCCAAAATGATTGACAAATTTGTGTTGATTAGGCATCCGGAGAGGGAAGTGCTGGAACCACCTTGGGATGACAAATGAATTTGCACATTATTAATGACATCACAGATACGTCGTGAGGCGGGATGGGTGTGGATATTTTAGGGTTTAGGGTGAGGAGGGACTGAGTGTAGATCACGGTACATTCTCTGTCATTTAGCCCAGTTCACCAGTGGTGTGAACAGCAATATTATAGTGAGACTCATCTGTCAGATATAGGTTTAGATCAAAAGTGTTACAAGGGAAAGAGTTTTAATCGTACAGTGTATTAAAATGCATTTTTATTTAAAATAAACATTTAAAGATATTTACAAATAGTCATTTTATTACAGAAATTGTCAAAAAAGAAATGGAATGCAAAAAAAAAATATTATTTTAAGAACTTTATCAATAAAATGTGTTTATTTTCTTTCGTATTTTGATGTTGACCATTATATAAACAGTCATTGATTTGGTAATTCTTTGAACGAAATTCATTCAACTTTTTAAAGAGAAAAACAGTAATATATAGTTCTGATATATTTATGAAAATAAATCGTAATCTATTTGGTACATCTCTGAACAAAATTAGCTCAACTTTCTCAAAAGTAAATCACAATAGATAAAAATAGTATATTATTGGAATAGGTAATATTATATTTTTAAAATTTTTATTATATAATAATCATTAACTTTCTACTGAAAAGAATTAAGAAAATAATCTTTAAAAAAATAAAGTATAGTTTTGTTTTGTACAAAGTGGGCGCAAATTCCCGTTACACCTATAAAAATCAAACACAGCAACTATTTCTAGCAGTAATTAAAACTTACAATGAAAGTTAATAAGACACTTTTGCAGTGTAAACTATTAACTATCTAAATGATCAGTATGTGCACCGTTATTCTCATTACAAAGAATAATAATCTGCCAGGCTCTGTGGGAAATTGTTTGTGTCATTTTTGGAGTAGCACGATTGAACGAGAGTTCAGCCGCATCTATGAGTTCATAAGGAACATTTTTCAGAATAGACTTTACCACACTTTGGAATTGTGTCAAATATCTTAAGCACTTTGGAACGCGCTTCCTTCCTATGATCGTGGTATTTATTGGATGGTTCTTGAAATATTATATGACGAAATGGGTGCTTTTATAAAAACTTAATCATATGCTTTAGTATTGTCGGTGACCTGGTGGTCTAGGGATAAGGTGTCAGACTTCTGTGCTGGCGTCCGGGGTTCAATCCTCGGTCCCGGCAAAGATTTATTTGATTACCAAACCCTTCCTTCACCTCTGACAAGACATACCTCTGACAAGACATCTTGTGAATGTGAGGAATGCCAGGTCTCCACCGTGGTTCGGATTCCACGTTAAACTATAGGTCCTTCCTTTCATCTCACATTCACCCTACCATTGCACATTAGCGTATGTGCGTATAACCCGAACGGGTAGTAAGACGCGGTGCTAATAATAATAATAGTATTGTCATCCGGGGTTTGACCAGTCCGGCAGATTTTTTACGCGTCGACTTGCGTGGCGATATTTCCATTGACTCCTCGACTGTTGTCTTCTTGTTGAAGGTCAACCACTTCTTTTTTTTATATTTCACACTACCTATTGGCAATGAGTTTATGCTCTCCTCTCAAAAGTGTTTGTTTTGGAGGAGGATCCCGCTGAAATCGCCACAGGAAGTCAGTAAACACCTCTTTAAATGTACTTCCTGTTTGTTGCCTTTCAACTATCAACTACATATTATCATTCTTAAAAAGTCTAATTAGAAGTATCGACCATTATTTAACTTGTGTTATCAGAAACAAATAAATGTATTCTATATATTAATTATTTTCATAGGTCTAACGGTATTTTGATCCCATCCTGTATTTAACCACTGTATACTTAAATTTTTCCAATACTTATTTTGGTTTATCTTATACTCTAAATACATTTTATTTATAAGTTTTATTATAATGGTTGACTTGTTTTAGGTAGTAAATTTTCATTTTTTTTAAGTAATTGCGTAGGTACAGTTTTTCTAACATTTATATTTGCATTCACATTGTTTGGAGATGCAGTAATTTGATCAACTGGAGTACAAAACTACGTATAATAGTATCCGTTGCTCTTTAAGGATTTAAAGCATGGTATTTCTACTTTCAAAGGATTATAAAAACACATAGGTTGAGGCGGGGTGGACAGGCGATGCGTATGGAGTATGGCATGCATGTACTTAAAACTGTAAATGGAAGACCTGAAAATACAAAATACCTTGGTACCAAGAATTCGATGAGAGATTATTGTTAAATAGGGTGGCCATGGACTTTCAAGTTCCATAACACCAGAGCTAGTTTGTTAGTTATTAATTAAAAAATATACAACATTATATCAGTTAAGTAATGTCGCTAAATTTTCATTTAACTTTATCAAATCAATTAAAATGATTTAAATTGATGGTTGAAACCTTAAATTTTATAATAATAATCATCATCTAATCGATTTTTTGCTAACACCAGATTTTTTTTTAACTTCTTATGAAACAGCTTTAGTGGTTTGGTTCGAATCGGGTAACTTATAAGTTTCTTACATTATAAATAATGATATATAAGATTAAAAAATCATTTGGTGGTAGTTTACTGATGACACTTTTGTGAAAATATGTCTCAAACGATTTTGTTCAAAATTGGTATTTATATACTATTTTACTTGATAATAAATGTGTGTTGGTTTATAAAAAAAAATCAAGGGTAGTTTACTCATGAAAAAATTTATATGATTTTAAATATTTCAAAATTGCTTTTTAAGAATGATTTTTTAATGGGGATCAGGAAATACTTGTTCATATTAAATAAAAATGTATTTCTATTTTTGCAATTATCATTCATTTAAGATTAGTTTAAAAATTATTTGTTGTTTTTTTGTTCGAAGAAAATTTACGAATGCGTTGTACCATTTATTTTATAGACGAGTAATTGAATTATCAGTCAATTAAAAAATGTTCTGAGATGTGGAATTTTTTAAATAAAATATATGGATTTATATTAAACACAATGAAAGAAAAACCGGGTATTAATAAAATGCTCATTTAAATTTAAGTGGTTTATATGCTAGATTTTATATATATATCGCTAAAATTTCTTGATAGAAACCCTGATAAATTATTTAAAAATTAAAGTGTATCTATTTATGCCTTTCCTGAGATAAATGCTCCATTTAATCGTTTTTTTGGTGGAATGATGATAATTTATTTATTCGGTAAAATAGGTAATTTACCTTATAGTTTTTATATATTTTTTATTTCGTTCTGTTTCAGTCCGACTGTGCTTTGTTCTCACCCTTTTATTCAGCTCCCATGACATCACGTCTCTACGACACATGTTCTTCCCTCTTTATCTCTGTTCACACGCCCTCCGAGATCTTGTTAAGTTAAAGTAGCCGTGACATCCCAACATGACAATATTCCTTTCCAGTTTCGCTAACGCCCAAGAAACCAATGTATCTATTTTGATATACAGAAATCTTTATTCCAGCTTTAAACATAAAATAAACATCTTAAAAGTAGATTTTTTAAATTTTATTTTCCAGTTTTATTCTGTGGTTTAGTCAAACCCGTAGTGGTATATGTTTGTTTTTAAATAATATTTACATATATTTAGACTATCTGGTTAAGTAAAATTTAACTTAACTTAATTATAAATAAATAAACCTTGTCTAACACGTTAATAGACGAGACAGGTTAATTTGGAAGCATGGAACGTTTTCATTTATATTTAAACACCCTTTACGGCGTATAACTCGATAGGATAGTAAGACGCAGTGTTTAGAAAATTATTTCTCTATAAAACAGCCACTTCAGACTTTCATGCAGTTCACCATTTTGTACAATGTAGCTTAACACCTAGGTACCGGCCTCACGGTATATTGGTCAGCTCCCCTGACTGCTGACATAAAGGTCCCGGGTTTGATTTCCGGTTGGTTCCAGGAGATTTTACTCTAACGGGGAATCATACCCATGGTCACCAAGGTTAAGTTAGCGATGCTTAAGCTAGGTTAAGGCTCATCATTGGCTTCACCCCATCATATTCACTATCATAAACTCATTTTATCGGGACATGGAAAGCGCCTCAACGAAAAATGATCAGTACATTCGGTCGTTCCCTGGGCCAAGGTTCATTAGTACTGGCTAATATTTTCACACAACTGAGAAACAGATTTCTGTATCCCAGAAACTCAATTTATTTAACACCCTTAACTTTAATTTCTTATAGCAAAATTTGTACATAAAAATATTATATGAAAAATGAACCTTTCTTTATATCGATTATTTCAGTCACGAACCTTTATCTAGCTGTCTGTGTCTGTAATAAAGCTTATTTTTGATCAGTTATTTAAATATATATTTTACTTTTGCTCCTATAATTTTTTTAAGAGTGAGAATATGTAAATTCTGATGTTATTGAGAATAAACTAGTGTACACCCGTTTAATATTATTTAGACAAAACTTCAGGCGTGCCGAAAGCTATAAATATTATTCCTCAACTTCGAATCCACCTTCACCCATCAAATAATGTTCAATTTTCGTACATTATTAATCCGTACCAACCATGTGCTATACCTGCAATAAGTTTCTTATTTAGCCCAACGAATTGTACAAATCTAATTGTGTTGAAACCCCTATAATGAGGAAAATATATCTAAATATACGGGAAAATAAAAAAAAAGTAAATTAAAATGATGAATGGCGGGATACTTAGTTGGTGGTAATGAATTTTATTTTGTGGATTTTTTCACATGCCTTAGAAAGTATGGCTATTTTTTGGTGCAGTAAGTATGAATTTTTTTAAAATCGCTATCGAACATTCGTAAACATTTTAATATAATTTTCAAGCCAATTTTAAAGTGAGAAAAAGAATATAATATTTATTTTTAAGTTGAAGAGGGAAGATATTTATTCAACTCAATATATTTTTATGTAAGGCTTATCTGATTGTTAAATAATATATAATTCGTTGCTTATTGCTCTTATGTATTATATCCATTTTATTCATAGTAATTTACTAGTTTAGTAATTAAAAAATACCATACTATTTTACACATTTTAAAGCTATTTATGATATAGTTATCCTCGGGTAAAAATATTTAAATTATAGCTTGTACATAATTTTAAATAATTATATAGTTAAAAAATATAATGTAATATTAATTATTTGAATTGGTTTACGCCATTCTTGTTTAAGATTTGGGTAGACACGGTCGTTGACAGAATCAAATGTATTTTTTATTCGTGTCATATTCCCCCCTCCGTCCCCCTTTTCCCCTCTTCCTTGCTCGGCTGATAGTAATTGAAATAACTTCTCTGCCATGAATTTAAATAGAGCATTTCATGCTAAATTTTTCTCCTATCTTTTTTTAATCTCGTATTCCTTAACAAAATAAAAAATATTTTCATTTCCGTATATTCGAGACTTGTTTGTTACAAGTGCGATAAGACGACATAAGTACGTCATTATATTTCGTCCCCTGTTCAGTTTCCACTTGAGAAAAGTTTATTTAAAAAAATTGTAATCCATTAAATAATTTCATTTATAGTATTTTCAAAAATGTAAAAAGATCTTGATAGTTATTTAACTTTAAGTTAACTAACAAAGGAGTACCTTTAACGTATTATTTGTGGGCAATTTAAGATAAGTTGTGAGCTCTTGTTTGTGGACAAAATAATGGCTAGTAACAAAATAATAAAACTTTATTATTATCTAGAAATATGTGCTTAATAGAAAAATATGATAAAATTTAATAAAAATTTTAAAAAATTCTGGTAAGAATCAACGTAAAATAAAATATCTTAATAAAACAATTATTATAAAAACAATCACAGCCAAATAATTTTGAATTTATATAGTTATATTAAAAAAAAGTTTTTCTTAATATGTATGTGAAAATATTTTTTAAATATGACTAATTATTTATGAGTATATGTGATGGAAAAAATGTATGGTATTTGAAAACAATGTGCCTAGGAAGTTTTTTGGTCCAAATTGTGGAGGGTGATACCAAGTAGTGGATACGGTTGCATAATGTTGAGTTACATACCCTGTACTATTCACAATACATTGTTAGCATAATCAAATCTCACAGATTGCGTTGGGCAGGAAACGCGGTGCAAATTTGAGATTCTAAAACAAAGTTCAGGATATTTACTGGCAAACCATATTTGAAGAGACCATTGGGGAGACCTATACGCAGACGGGTGGGTAGTATTAGAATGAACCCGAAAGAGGTAGGGAGTAATGAGGTGGACCGAGTAGAGCTAGCTCAAGATAGGGACAGGTGGCGTAAGTGTAGCGATGATTGTTCATGTTATTAAGGCCATAGATTATGTAGGTAAATGTATGAGTTTTTATAGTATTTTTACTTATCATGTTAAAATATTAACAACGTAATTTGGTAATCCAATATCACATAATTCGATTTAATAAATATGATGATGATAAAATAATTACAAATAAACGTTGTGTGTTCCTCACCTTACTAGCGTGTAAAATTTTAATAACCTTATAGTATGATTTTAGTTAGAAGAACAGTATAACTTAGTTACTAAAGTCAATAAAACAATGTATATATATTCGCACACAAAGTCATGATATCTGCGTCTATCGCTTTTGGTATTTACTATCAATACCTTTACAAAAAACCGGCATTATTATGTAAACTGTTATCATTATAAGCCACAAAGAAATATGTTTAAATTTTCACTAATGTTATTCCAACCAAAATCAAGTTATACGCCATTTGGGTAAATTTGTTGGAAAACGTTTCATAATTTAAGTGTAGAGAAACCAAGTAAAGTTCTTAATAAAATAAAAATGTGTACACCCGGATGGATTTTGATTACGTCACCTTCACTGCCAACAAGACGAGACTGACGCTTGTGTCCACTTGTCCACTATAACGGATAGAGAGAAGCGTTAAAGGAAACCTATCTCTTGTGAAGGGAAACGAAAATTGTATATAACCCTTCATATAGGATATTCATAAGTTTGTGTTGTTTCCTCCATAGATTTGTGCCACATTGCCACGTTAATAAGTTATGTGAAAGACATACTTATTCCTTGTTTCTATTTGCGCAACCCTTTTCTCCACAGCCCTCATAACCCTTTTAAGGGAAAGGTTAAAGGTGGCTAATTAGTCAAGAGTCCCTAAACCTTTCATGCCTCCCTTTGTTCACGTGCTGATATAATTGGGCCTATTAAGATCGTCTTCACATCGGTGTCGGGTTCATTTGTGTTATATTATCAAGAGTATGTGGGATATGGCACCTTGTAACCAAAATGATTTAAATATCTACTAACACAGCAACACGCTTTAATATGTAATGATACACAGCAGCTAGTCTGTGAACAATAGAACTAACTCCCTGCATGTTATTATCGCTATGACACTCTCCTAATAGTGGTTCTATTAGCAGAATACCTCGATCTATCCATATTCTTATCGTTATTACAGTCTCATCAGTGGTTCTGCTAACAAATTACCCCGATGTCTCCATTTTCTTATAATAATAATATTTAGCACTGGATTAGGAATAGGGGAGGTTTAATTAGATAAAGTGAACCCGCATTTGCGTGGAGGGAGAATGTACAGCCATTTAGGAAAAACCACCCCCAGTTCACCCGACTGAGATTCGAACCTCGATCTCCCCGTCCTCAGCGGTCGAGCTCAACATGACTAGCGCGTTAGCCAACTACGCCACCGAGGTGGGTCATTTTTTATAGTTATTACAGTCCTATTAGTGGTTCTGTCAACAGAATACCTCGATTTATGCATATTATTATCGTTATTACAACCCTATAAGTGGTTCTGTTAACAAAAGCCCTCACTCCCCCCATGTTATAATCCCTACTGCAGTCATATTAGTGGTTCTGTTGACGAAAGACCTCACTCCTCCCATGTTCTAATCCCTACTGCAGTTCTATTAGTAGTTCTGTTAATGAAAGACCTCACTCCTCCCATGTTCTCATTTTTACTGCAGTCCTATTAGTGGTTCTGTTAACAAAAGACCTCACTCCCCCATGTTCTAATATCTACTGCAGTCATATTAGTGGTTCTGTTGACGAAAGACCTCACTCCTCCCATGTTCTAATCCCTACTGCAGTCCTATTAGTAGTTCTGTTAACGAGATACCTCACTCCTCCCATGTTCCAATCCCTACTGCAGTCCTATTAGTAGTTCTGTTAACGAGAGACCTCACTCCTCCCATGTTCTAATCCCTACTGCAGTCCTATTAGTGGTTGTGTTAACGAGAGACCTCACTCCTCCCATGTTCTAATCCCTACTGCAGTCCTATTAGTGGTTGTGTTGACGAAAGACCTCACTCCTACCATGTTCTAGTCCCTACTGCAGTCATATTAGTGGTTCTGTTAACAAAAGATCTCACTCCCCCATGTTCTAATCCCTACTGCAGTCCTATTAGTAGTTCTGTTAACAAAAGACCTCACTCCTCCCATGTTCTAATTTTTACTGCAGTCCTATTAGTAGTTCTGTTAACGAGATACCTCACTCCTCCCATGTTCCAATCCCTACTGCAGTCCTATTAATGGTTCTGTTAACAAAAGACCTCACTCCTCCCATGTTCTAATCTCTACTGCAGTCCTATTAGTGGTTCTGTTAACAAAAGACCTCACTCCCCCATGTTCTAATCTCTACTGCAGTCATATTAGTGGTTCTATTAACAGATGACCTCGCTCCCTCCATGCTCTTATTGTTATTAAAGACTTATTAGTGGTTCATAACAGAAGACCTCAATTTATCCATATTATTATTGTTATTTATATCCTATTGGTTGTTCTGTTAACAGATGACCTCGCTCCCTCCATCTACTTCCCGTTAATACAGTCTTAAAATTTATCTTTAGATTTCCAGTAGAATTATTTTCTACAATTAATACTAAGATTTCAAATTTATATTTTTTCTTGAGGATTAAGTTGTATAGAAAATATATTATACTTTATTAAATAATACATTATTATCAAAGGGAGTAATCGTTTTTAGCCATGTTCAAGACGACATTCTCGCATTATACTTTAACATCTTTATAAAAAAAATTATGCCCTCTCTACTAAATGATCGATTACTAAGAATTTTTAGTTAAAATCACTTGAGATGAGCGATTTAACGAAAATCTTTTCGAGCAAGCACCATATTCAAACAGTTAACCAAATTGAAAATTATTCACATGCATTGTTTGGTATAGTCTGTGGCCTAGGTTGAAATAATGTAGTTGCCAAATTACATTAAAATTTGTACAAGTATTTTACAGTTATTACGTAGTAAAGATATGGATGGACAGACATACAGACGAAATTGCAAATGGTCCAATTAATATAGTACCACGCTTCGTTCGGTCAATTATCTCGTTCCATGTTTTAAACAGTACACTAGTATCCATACCAGTTATCGGATATAATTATTAACTATCATAAACAACGTTCCCAACATTTCGATCAGGATACTGCTTTTACCACACATGATCCATATTCATAATCGTACTATCCAATAATGAAATAGATTTGAAAGTATTATCTTATTTTTTGATATAAAGTAATAATAACTATTATCTGATAATTTCTTATATAAAACTAAGATGATTAATCTATATTATTGAGGCCTATCGTCTTGGAATCTTAATATTATTTTATGATTTTGTACTGACAAAAGTTTATGGTTTGGATACTGCTAGAGTCATAACTAAATTATATGTATTGCAATTGATTTTTAACAAATTTTAATAGAACCTACGTTTTAGTGTCGTCTATTGTATATTAATGAACTGATTTTTTTTATAAATACAATTGTATCATTCCAGAAACAAAAGTAGTATCCATGCTGAGAAAAGTTTCAACTCTTTCAGTTCTTATATTATCTCTTGAGGCTATAGAGTTGGTAGCCCTGATAATAGATAAAGAGATAACCGAGACAAAAAAAAATCTGTGAATAAAATTTAATACATTCAAAAAAATTATGATCAAAAATCAATCTAAGATTAAATGAAGATCAAGCAAGAAAAATTAAATACCTAATAAATAAGAAATAATAAATTACAAAAAGGACAATTTATAAAAACAAAGGATTTATCAAATATAATGGCTCAATGATAATAACAACGCGCACACCCGCGATGAAACATCTTAGAGGAACATCATCAAATAACCATTGAGTTCCTTTGGAGCGCTGGTATATCACTCACAGTTAACGTCAGAGATATAGAAGGTAGGAAGGGGTGGGGGGGCAAGGTGAAGGGCATAAGGGGAATGATCAATGGTCCACTGGAGGATAGGAGACAACAGCACCCTCGCATCGGTCATTTGATACGGACACACATGTACACACACACACACACACACCTACGGCGATCGTTTTGGCCATGAGGTGATTTATCAAAAAAAGATGTTAAAGGGTGTCGCTTGAAAATGGAGGTCATCTTACATAAAAAGTGTCAATATCCTATTTAATCACTCCTGCTTGTCAAATTGTCCGTGGCAATAAACGACGGGGTTGAAATTGAAGGATTAGGGTCATTTTAGCTTTGGTTTAAAATTATTAAGAATGAATTATTCAACAATTGTCCAAAAATGTATTTTGTGCCTGAATACCATATGTATGTTAAATTATTGTATTGTTTTGAAAATTCATTAATTTACATAATTAAAACTAATGCCTTAAGTTAAGTAACAAGAATGAGTGAGGTAGCAAAGAGATTATGCATTTGCATTAGCTCTAAGAGAAATACTGGAAAACTTATAGTGACGAATCACTTATGAAAAGCAAAACTTAATGCTCACAAGCAGGATTCACACCTAAACCTTCTCTTCACACTAATTATGCTCTGACTCCTTATATCGTATCAGTTGAGTTAATGCAAAGTTTTTATATAACTCGCTTATAGTTGGATGTCACAAGAGCTAAAGACTCATTGTCAAAATAGACAGGATAACAATGATTGAGGATATTGGGATTATAATATTGGTCAGATATATTGATGGTATTTATATAAAATATTTCCTCCTGTCCCTCATCAAAATGTTGATACATATCCTCTATAGTTATACCTTCACTATCCCTACCCAAATACATGTATCCCAGATGTATACTACGACGCAGTGATATTTAAGTTAGGAAATACCTTATATATACTAAAATATAGAGAAGACTTACCTTGACGGAATATATTACACCCTTATCTCATAAACTACGACATAGTATAGCTAGGCAGAGTAAGCCTTCTTCTATTAACTCTTATTTCGTTTCACATAGCACATCAATATGTATATGAAAGTATTTAAATATTTACTAAATCTTCTTTATGTGTTTTATTACAAAAAAAATTAACAAATTTTGCTTAGAAAAATGAACAAATTTTCCACCCTAATGTCATATTCGTCAAGGCTGTGTGATCAACAAATCTATCGAGTGATAGATTTAAAAAAATCACTTCAACCAAATATTGTTTAAATAATTTAAATTCCACAAAAATAATTAATAATGATGCGATTGGAAAATTATATTATATTCTTATACATTCTCCCTCTTGACTAATTGATCTAAGATCTAGAGTGAGCTTAAGTTTATGTCTATAAAAAAGGGCAAGATGAACTGTCAATACATGCTCAATAATATATAACCCCTTTTATGTTTATCAATTTCAACCTACTTAAAAATATAGTAGGCCAAAAAAATTGTTTCTAGCTTTTTACCATTCGTTTACCCTTATCAAGCTTACCTTGAATTATGCCATTATGGTGTACATAGTATAATCTGTAAATTTAAAACTAATATTTTACATGGTAAGCGGAATTTACAGTACGTATTATTATATATTTATTATATATCCATGTAAAATATACTAGATTAATAAACATATGTCTCCATTGAAAATATAGTTAAATACATAGAATACCTCATTTTCCTTAGCAATATTTTTCTTCTTTCCCATTCCCTTTAACAAAGCAAAACGTGATAAACATGAATTTGTTAGCCCACTTTCCCGCATGTTTTCTACTCATATTCGGAGCGTAAAACATTTTCTCGGAACTAACGGTGCGTTTGGATCTAGAAAGCAATTAAAATCCAAGCTAATGTAGAACGAACTCTTTATCATTATTTTTAACCGCGTGCCTGCTACCATGTTCGCTTCGTTAATAAGTTTAACACAACTTTTTTTTTCCACCAGTTTTTATAAAGGTTTGATAATTTTTTCATTCATAAATTAAAGCCAGTAAGCACATGATATTAAAAATATTTTAAAACGAACTTATACATATACTTTTTGTTTATTGACATTACGACTGAGAAGATAATAACTTTAAAAATGTGAAGGTTTAGAATATTATGTTTATGAAATAATTGAAATGTCAATTTTTGGTTTGTTCTAGACCATGTTTATTCATGGCTTAATCTTATTAAGGGTATACATTTTAGGTTATTTAAAGGAATTTCACCCGCATTAGTGCGGAATGACTGATATATTAAGTATGATCAGTTAAATGAGGGAAAATACTTTTAAGGAACCTCACCGAGATTTGAAGATCCACGCCCGATCCAGTATATAGCGAGTCTTACGCCTTAGAAAACATGACCAATGGTGTGGGTTTGGATTAATTACCCTTTTTTTTGTCTCAAACTTATTCAGGTGAACATATTCACTTAACCATTTATGAAGTATTGACAAAAGGTATACATCGATGCATCTCCTTAAATGTAATAAATATTTAAAATTAGACGTTTTCACACAGTTTAAGAGTCTTAGATTAACTATGGACCAAACTTATAACCACCACGATTTGTTCTTTTGTCAACTATTTAAAATTAAATTGTATAGTTTTGCTAAAATACATATTTTGAACATAAGATGTACCATGATTTATATAAATCTTGTATGCTACCATAGTAAAATATTGATAGATGGTTCCAGGAAAATCCCGCTCAGTTGGGCAAGCGGACTAAATGTTTAGCTCATAGTCTGCTTTCTAGGGGCGCAGAGGTCAGCTCTCAGATTACTTCTAGATACACTGAAGATGGCATATTATATTAATTTAATTCCCACTATTTCTCCAAGTAACTGTGGTACATTTACTTTAAATTTAAAAGATATGACAAGCAAAATTTTCTAATTTAGTAAACTTTATACTTTAAGGTAAGAATAAATAGAAAAACATAAAAATCAATTTTACATAAAGGTTGTTTGTTTGAGAAATGTCTAAAATGTTTGGGTGGATACAATTTTAGATTTTAGCTAGGGTTATTTTTTTAAGAAATGTCAGAATGAACATCATTCCAAGGGAAAATTATTCAGTTTTATGTTCAATAAGTGAGTTCTCACATTTTTTAAATATATTTTTCACACGTGTTCGTGAATATCCTCTTTTATATTGACAACTTGACGGTTGGGATCTGGGTATTGTGTCTATTCTAGATTTTAAGTTAGTCAATAAGTCGTGTGTTGATATATTCAGTTGGTTTTGAAGGTGCACGTTAAATACCTCGAATAAGTGGAAATTAAATAAATTAAACAATTTATTCACCCAACCGTACCCTCTTAGAATCGTTAATAGTGGTGATTTCAAACTTATCTATAAATAAAATAACAGTTCCAATCCGACTAAATTATAATTGAAATAACACATTTTAGATAATTTTACGTTTGGCAACAATCAAACGCATTTATTATATTACTAGCCAATTTTAATTAAACGCCAAATTTCTTTTACTTGTATATCAATCATTGCATAATATAAAATCATAAAATATTCTATACTTGTTTTAATTATTTTTATGAGCTTTAAAGATACTGAAAATTTCCACACACAATATTGTTACGTGATGATGGTTGAGCTAGAGCTATTTTATAAAAAAAAACTTCACAACTTTTCAAATTTCAAGATTATTTTAGCTTTGAAGACAAGATTTTCACTTTTTTTTTTCCTTTTGATGTTGTACTAATTTTTTAAAGTGAATGGAACAAAAAAAAAGAGAGATAAAGGGGCGATATTTAATTGCTACTCTTTCATAAACGATTTTTGGTAGAAAGGATAAAATGCTATTTTAAAGTGAATAGAAACCATTTTGTAACAAAAAGAATATAGACTACACAGTGAAAAGACAAAGTTGTTTGAAAGGGGAAAAGAACAATCATGAATATGTTCTCTTGGCCAAATGGATTTTTTTTCGTGTATGGGAGAAGGGAGAGAAAGCTGGAGTGGGAAGAGATAGATCTTTTGGCCAAGTGTTGAGGAAGGTTGAATGAATGGATAGAGAAAGGAGAGTATTTACACTGCTGTCTCCTATTTGTTCCTGCTGTCTTCTTTCGTCTGATCCATGACGTCACACTCCAAGTAGAGGAATTCACAAAGAGAATGTTTAAAACAAAGTGCAGTGTATTTTTTGTGTGAACGTATGCGGCTTGTTAACGTGTCGACTTGAGTGTGTTACCATCAGATGATCCCGTCTGCTACTATTTTCTCACATCACGTTAAAAACTCTAGTTTGCATACATACTTTTTATTTGAGGTTCATAAATATGTCTTATTCTTTTTAATTTTTGCGTATAACCCGAACGGGTAGTAAGACGCAGTGCTAATAATAATTTTTAATTTTATTTCCGAGAATAATCTGGATATGGACTTGATGTTTATGTAAAATATAACTTTTCCAATAATAAAAATACTTACCATTACTACAAATACCTATGAAAGTAAGATTCAAATTGCAAAATATTCTTAAAAATTATTTTTAGTAAACATACCCGTATACAGCATTCATATCCTTAATTATTTTTAGGTTCTTTACTATAAAATAATAAATCTAATTATTAGAATGTTTTACTCGTGAATAAAACTGCATTGTAATAAGTTTGAATTTTCAAAACTGTTATTAATCAACCAATTTAATTTAATTAAAAAATAATAACAAACGAATGTAAATAAAACTGTAATTTTCCTAGATTTATACGATTTCCTTTTTTTTTGTTATTATATTATTCTAGGGGATAAGCCTGTACTATAAAGGTAAAATTTCTTATTTCATACGAAGCCTGTTCACTTTGATCAATTTTTAAATTTTTCAAAACAGGAGCTAACGAGGTCAGAGAGTAAAGTGGAAAGAGGAGTTTTAAGGAGAGTGAAGACCATATGTCTGGATAGCACGAGCTGTGTTAAGACAGAGATGGGGTGGACGTAGTGCTTCCAAATAAAACCCGTTGTGAAGCAGGGATGTGCGATGTAACCAATATTATTTGTAATGGTATTGCAAATTGTCATGAATAAAGTGCCAGGAAAACTCGGAGAGGATATAATGAAATCCATTATGTTTGCTGATTACTTGATGGTATGGTGAGAGTAGAAAGAGGAAGTACAGTAATAGAATGGGCAAGTGAAAGTGTGTTGAATGAAATCTATCATGGTGAAGTGGGAAGTGACGCTAGTGACAAGAAAGAGAATACAGAATATTAAAGCTTTAAAGGTGTATAGAGTAGAGCTGAGAAAAAGTACAGAATAAAAATTATCTTGGAAGAGGGACTGAGGCAAAGGGTGGGAGTATAAAAGATTTGATGAGAAAAGGGCAGTTGTGGGGTCGGTTCTAGACGTGTGTAAGAGACCTGCTATAGAAAAAAAGAAGTGTCCTTGAAGTATAAGGAAGTTCTGCGGAAGTGGTCTGTATTAATTGTCACAAATGCAACAGAAACATGGATACTAAATTTAAGAGAGAGTAGGAAGGTGGAGGCCATGGGAATAAAGTTTGTGAGGAGAATATTAACTGTCAAGAGGATAAGCAATATTAGGAATGAAATTGTCTGGGAAGAAAAAGAATTACCTTAAAATAAAATCAATTTACTTAAAAAAATTTGAAAGATGTTAGATTCTTCATTTATAATAAAACCTTGACTGTGTCTGCGGCATGGCAAACTCTTGAGAAAGCTACATTTAACTAGCCATGGTGGAACACTGGAGTAGGAAGTTAGACACCAACTCTGTTGAGGGTGAGGCTGGCCCCGAAACCTATTTATTGCCGTGGAAAATGACAGTCTGACTGAGAACTGTCGTCATCGAAGTGCAACAGATAGGCCTAGATCGTAAGGTGTGAGATACGTCTGAGGTATGAGAGCTGGGTTACCTTAGGGGAAACTTAAAAGGATGGTTTCTAAAAAATAACTTAACCCTGAACGTATCGATTGCCAAGCAAGTTCCGTTAAACAATCCTCTTTTTGTATTAAGATTTCATAAAAACATTACTATTGCATAGGTTTTTTTTTAACTCAGTATATGTGGAGGCATATCTGAGGGAGTACGATTGTTGACAGTCTCAAATTAATATTTATATAATTCCTTTTTACCATCGCAAAAGATAAAGCTGCCAGTAGAGTAGCTAATAACATTTCTTTCCATTAGTCTTAGAATATCTTCATTCAAATACATAACACTTTTGTTCCTAGGATAGCATTTTAACATATTTGCAAATTTTACTACAGTATATTCCTGGTTTTAAGGTGACTGCCAAAGGTTTCATTGACTATGTCACTAGCTATAAAACTGTCTGGCACTTTGATGATGTGGTAATTTTTTTTTTCTTTGTAACGTTATTAATGAGCTATTCGTCTCTCAGCTTCAAAAGTAATGTTCTATATTTCTGCTGCTGTGAACGCCATATTATATATAGAAAGTATAGTCAACCTCAGTGTCTAAAACACCAACCTCGAAAGCTTATATTTTATAATTTGTTATGTTATAACTTATTTAACTATTAGAGTAACCCTAGAATTATATTTTCAATTTACTGACCCAAATCCCAACCTAAAAATATAACTTAACTAACCACCAAATATAAAGCTATTTTTCAAAATAAAATTCTATAGTTGGTCAACCACTTTTCAACCATGATTTAGCATCATGGTAAATTCATCCCAAATTTTTAATTCTGCTTATCTGATTGAAACTGAGTCAGCTAAAGTCATTCTCATCCCGGGCATTGACGTTTTCCTAAGGTGACAGGTAGCTTGAATTGAGAATAATAAATCATGCCTTGCTTTAAATGGTTTGCAACTATAATTAACCCAAATTAGATATCAAATGGACTAATAAAGGAATAACTAATCAAAATAATAAAGATAAACACAAACTATAAATATGAGAAACATAGTAGTGTAAATAATTTAATAATATAAAACCCGATTCATGTTGAGCCTTACTGCCGAGGATAGGGAGATTGAGGTTCTAAACTCACTTGGGTGAACTGCGGGTGGTTATTACTAAATGGTCTTCCACTCTTCTTCCCCGCAAATGCGGGTTCCCATCCTCCATATTCAACCTTCCCAATTCTTAACCTATTAGTGTAAATAGTACATGAGTGTACAACCCGACCGGATAGTAAGACGTGGTGCTAAGTATTATCATTATTGTTCTTATTAATAATAGTATACAAACTGCAATTTCCCTATTGGACAATTTAATAACATAATAAAAAGGCGGAGGAACACAAATATAGCCTACATTATTTGGTGCCTTGCAAATGTTAATATTACCTAAAAGCTTATTCTCCAAATATGTTAAAATCCACAATTCTAACTGACAACTATAAATTTTATAAAATCCACGCAACAGTTAGTACTTCAATGGCAATGCAAAATGAATAAATAATCAGTAATTTCAGTAGACGTCCATGGATGTCCATGGTCCCAGCACGGTCATAAAACAATGAAACGAAGTTATATACATTATAACAGAAAAATAAATAAGAATAAACATAGGAATATACACTTATTGAAATGTTTTTAAGAAAGGACATTGCAGTTCAATAAGGAACATAAATGAAATAATATCCAATGTTACAGAACCATAATGAAAAATTATCGTCATGACATGCCACAAATCATAACGGTTCACTAAGTTGTTTAGTTTATTCTTTGTATATTCTAGGTAAGAGTTATATTTCCCCTTGACTTTTAGTAGAATAATCGCAAATCTAATGGACCACTTTGTAGATAATTCATCTCTGGTTTTTGGTTTGCTTATTATTAGAGTTTTATTTTGTGTATTATAATTAGATGGTGGAGTTTGGAATCAGAACATAGCGCTTAGGGTTGCAATATTATCATAAAACACAGAAAATTTACAATATATATCATACAATAAACTTGTTTTTTTTCTATTCATTTAGTTCCTTACTTCATTTGATTCGGATTAAAACTGTACACTACGTCAACGATCTTAGATTTTAAAAATTTGGATGTATCTCATAAATATAGCATCCATTATCCTTGGTGTTCATATCACATTTAAGCTCTTTAGGATTCAATTGGTTCTTTTTTTCTATTTTATATTAGCTATTCTCTATTCGCCCTTTTGGGTTATTCAAGTTTTGGTATTTTTTTTCTTCATCAATGTAGTATATTCCATAGTGTTAATTTTAAATTTCAAATTTCTATCACCAAATTTGTACGTTTCTTCAACCATTTTGGATCCGCCATCATGTCTTTTTCAAGTTTAGGTTTTTTTCCTAAATATAAAATGCTCCAAAGCTTTCATATCAAATTTAAGTTATCTATGACTAGATTTGTACGCTTCGTCCACAATTTTGAATCCGCAATCCTTAATATTCTAATATCCTAGTTTTATCATAAAGATGTCACGCTATAAAGCAACTATACCAAATAACCTTCTACGATATCGCTAAGTGGAGGAAAGAGCCTTGGAAATACATACAGTAATCACATGGGTTTATTTAGACTTAAAGTTGTTAAAAACCAAACCGTATAACTGTTTCCTTTACCATGGTTTTCAAATCCTCTCTCGGAGCGAACTATTAATTTAAATATTATCCTCATTCATGTGTAATTATATTAAGTCATTGATTACCCTTTTGTTAAAAATAAAACCAGATCCTGAACATAATTACCAAATCGTGTACATGTTGGTTTATGTTTGGGTTCCAGTCAAGCCCTTGAACGCGGCCATCTTGCGAAGCAACCAACCTTTGTCAGCGGATAAGAAATATGACATCGTTTGTCAGTCTGTAGGCTCGAGACCCCCTGCCAAGATATCGTGGTGGATGGACAACAGGAGGCTGGAAAACTACGTGGAAAAGGTGGGTGTGACGTTTAGTGTCAGTATGTCAGTGTTTCCCAAACTTTAACCAGTCGCATACCTCCTTCCGAAGCCATGTTTTAATAAAATTATTTTTTCAACTTCTTCATAAAATAAAGCAAGGACATATATGCTTTGTAAAGTATAACGTACACGGTCGTTCCAATCAATTAATTAATTAATATTCAAACAAATATAAAAAATAAGCCATGTCAGAGAAAAAAAAGAAAGGTTTGTAAAAGTACGACTACATGACCACACGTCAAAATCTGATTTGATTTGAATTTTTTTTATCAGTTCTACTATCGTAAAAATATATATTTATGGATGATAAATTTAATTATACTTTTCCTAGCTCAATTTGTAAAAAAAAAAGCTCTATATAATTGGATTTAAGCATACGGTGGTGACAAACAGACCTAATACATTACACGTTCAACACACTGTTCTTTGTTTGGGTTCCAATGAAAGACGGGGATAATAGAGGGAAATAAGTCTCCAAGTTTAATTTTGACGTATGTTTATAAGATACGCACTTATAAAATAAAGAAAACATAGACATTTCAGGATGAAATTGTCATTCTCAAAATGCCACTGGAATTATTAGATATTCTTTCATTAACTGAATAATCAATTGCAAACTATAATTTTATATTCATTCCACCTGATTTGGCTAACCTAAATGACATTTTGTATTTAACAATCTTGTGTACGAATTTTATAGAACACGGTGAAAACAAATATTGCTATATTATTTATTGTTTGCATATAAATGACTAGAAAGATGCATTTTTTCGTCTAGAAAACCTTGAAAAAGTGAGCGGATTTGAAAATTAACAAAGTTTTTTCTAAGCTTATGCCACAAGGATTTTCCGGTATACTTTCATTGTCACCGACTGGCAGTGGTTGATATGTAACGGTCTTCTGAGTTTGAGATATCATTTAGATGTGGCTACTTCAGCCGATGAGACTATGTGATGATTATGATAATAATGTGGTACCAATAGAAGTCTTAGACCTAAAATAATTCTAGTTATCCAAACCATGGCAACGATAGCTACAATTTCCCTTCGGAAAGAATACCTATAGTACCACTGGGAACAGAATTGGGGCCACTAGATTTGTAGCCAGGATAAAGTAGTCAGCTTGGTCAAGAGTGTCTACAATTTAAGAAACTGGTTGAA
The DNA here is from genome assembly GCA_902141385.1 of Timema californicum. NCBI lineage: Eukaryota > Metazoa > Arthropoda > Insecta > Phasmatodea > Timematidae > Timema > Timema californicum. The sequence continues at coordinate 105,062 of CABFOW010000417.1, forward strand.
TAAAATATATATTCGGTGATAAAAAGCTTACAAATCATCTAGATAAACTTTTCAAAATTGTCAAAAACTATGGAAATAGTAGAAAAGATATATATATATATATATATATATAAAGGTTTTTCGCAAACTTCCAAAAGCGCCATTAATCAAAAGAAAGTTACTTTATTAAAAATCTTGTCTCTGTATGAACCAAAACAAAAGCGTATTTTATTATCACACAACTTTGGAAAGCTTAAAACACATCACTAAAATAAAATAAAAAGTTCATGTGGTCACAGAAACATAGCACCCATACTGTTCGACGCATAGCCTCGTACTAACCTCTTTAGCCCCATTTATAAAAAAATTACCAAAGTTCGTATTACGTGTCTTGAAGACGTAACAGTACCCTACGTCCAAGGTACGTGACTTTTGGGGTGAAGTGTGTAGCCAGCGTCAGGTCGATAACACAGGACTATCGGGAGGGAGGGGATACACGGACTACGACGAAAGAACGTAAGTGGGTTTACGGGTTGAAGTAAGGGAGCATTCGGTATCTTGTCCAGAAATGGGGGTTGATAGAGAGGGGGGGGTAGGAAGTGGGGAAGAAGGTGGGTGAGCCCATTGAACCATTGGACGTCATCAAGATGGAAAACATTTCGCTTGGCTACCCTCGGTCTACCCCCTTCCCTATACCATACTCTACCACTGATACCGGAAGGAATCTAGGAATAACATGTTAGAAGGGACAGAATATAGAAACCAATATTTTGTGTTCTTATTTCCTTCGTGCTATTTGTATCATTCATAAGTTTTTTTATATACCTACATGACCTACTTTTTTTCGTGTTCTCGAACTAGTTTTTCTGATATACGAGATTAGGCCTCTATTTTTTTATTTATATACAGTAAATTGAGAATATTTTTGAAAATGTTTAAGGTTTTTTTTAAACCTATAGTAGCTCCTATGTTTTTTATTTTGTTATTTAAAGATAAAGTATTATAATCGTGTAAAATGTTCTGCCTCGAGATTATGATGAATCTTTACGTTTTATGTGCCAAGAACTCCCCCTCCCCCCCTCCTTCCTAAATTATTATAATTTTGTCTGTCCGCATGGACGTCTGTCTCTCTCTCCCCCCATGTCCCTCCATCCCCATATTCCTCCGTTCCAATATCCATCTGCCCCATTTCCATCTGTCTGTTCATCCGTCCCTGTCCACAGATCTAAAACGGTTTTATGAATTTTGTTCAAACCTGATTTCTAGGTATTATAAGACTAAACCTAGAGTTTTTTACATTTCACCCTGTTTCTTAAATTAAATTAATTTACTGAGTAGCAACCTTTTTATTTCAAATTTTTTGAAAGTGGATTCTACTACGATTTTGATTAAACTTGATTTGATAGGGAGTGTTTGTCCTCCTAATTGAACCTTTATACTTGAATTTTGGGTAAAAATTATTTTAAGGGTTGTTTACTGATGAATGGTTTTTAAAAATTAGAATTATTTTGGAAATGGTTGAAACGATTGTGTTTTAAATGTATATCTGAGTATTGTTTGACAGGGGAAATAAATTTATTTGCTCGGTTTTTGAAATAAATAATTCGTTTAATGTTAGTAGTATTTTTAGATTTGAATCATTTTAAAAATGCCTTTAACAATTTGGTTCAAAATTAGCAATGATGTACATTAAATTAATCATAGGAATAAATGTACGTATGGAAGAGTTATAACATTATTGTATTAAATTGAACTAGTACTAGAATTCATACATTAAATAGATCAAGGAAATATGTTGAAAGTATTTTTAATGGTACCTAACACTAGTTTGGGTAGAAGAAACATTGTGTAGTAAACCAATTTCGATTCACACTCTCTAGAATCAAATAAAGGTCCTCAAGTCATCGTTAAAGGTGTCCAAAGGGTTCAATAGTTTTTGATAAACTGTTTGTAGTTCCTTATTTTTTGACTAGTTGTTTGTAATTGTAATAGTTTGTGTGCATCTGCGTGTGTTTTGTATGTGTGTATGTATCAAAGTTATTGAGACAAGGCTTATATTTAAATAAAAAGATACTGAGGTTTATTTTTAAAAAAAGGTCAGAAGCCATACGTGTGCTCAAAAAATCAAACACTTTATAAATTATTCTGGGTCTTAATACAGTATAGAACCAGTGATTTGTAGAAGCAAGAAATTTGACTCAGGCGATGGTTAACCGTATTGAAACAGCTATGGAATTCACTTGTTCTGAGATAGTAATAATTTACACAATTATTTCACGGTAACATGATTTACTTGGTGGTAAATTAAACACACAGAATCAATAATATGCATTTCTTATACCTTATATTAATTCCACTGCCTCTGTCATCAAATATGCCTATTACTTTTACAATCAATTTTAATAAAGATAAAATACAGAAACATTGTACATGTTCCTAGTTAATGTGACAAAGCGTTTTATTAAATTTTAAGCTAGCTCCATCGCTGATGACATTATTTTTATATACCTTACCATTTTCCTCTGTAATCAATACTTCCTATCACTAATTCAGTCACTTCTAATATAGATAGACGGCTCTCATTTTGTACATAGTCCTAATTCACGTGACAATGCACTCTATTAAAGTTTGGGCTAACGCCATATGGCGGTGGACAAAGCAGCCATTATAGGTTATATATATGCCTCTCAATTATCCTGAACGTATACCTGATCCAGATGTTGGACCTTACCTTATCTGTTCAATCACATCCAATTTAAGTTAAATAAATACAAATACATTGAGAATAAGTTTTTTCAAAAATATATTTTTGATGATATAATATAAGGTATGGAATCTACTACCGCAAATCAAAGAAAGTACACGAGTCTGACCTACATGAGCCCAATGGGTGAAGCTAATGAGGTAAGGCATTATATTTTGAAGTAGTAGGTGCCCCACATTAAATTTTATTGGCATAAGGTATATTATTGAAAGAAAAAATGTTTTTAGTACTTTTTACGAGTGAAGTTAATTTTAATCATATGTCAAAATAACGTAATATATCTACTTATCAGATTAATACAAAACAGAAATGTTAGCATAACTGTAAGCTCTCGGAGAAATACTAAACTATTTTTAATGGATTATATATATTTGTAGATGCAATTTTAAACCCTCTAAATCCATAGCACATCAGATTATAATTAATATGATCCCTTAGGGAATACACAAACATTTCGCTATTCATGTTTTTACGAAGTTTCACCTAGTACAGGCAAATGAAAATAAAAACCTTTTAAATTCTATGTAGTTATTTTAAACCAACGCAAAATAAAAATAGACAAATTATATTTAGTAACTCAACTATTAATCATTGTCCCTTCAAATTCGATTTATAGTAAATTTAGTTGATTTTATTGCGAATAATTATATTAAAGCTCTAAACCTTTTTTTCAACAGTTGACGCCATAGTTATTTATATCGTTTGCCTGAAATTGCTCAAAAACTTTTCCAGCTGCACTTAAATAGGTTTATAATTAATTTGAATAATCAATAAAAGTTTCCTCTGTCCGTGAAATGTATTTACCTCACTTTAGGGCCATCTGTAGAAAACAAAGTACAATTAGGGTTGGAAATTGTTTTTATTACGAACTGTGGTCAGAGACGTATAGAAAAATTATTTTAACCATAATTTTTCTTCTCCTAGTAATATATTGATTAAATTTAAGATGAGTTTATTATAATTTCTTTTAAAAAAATACATTGACTTTTTTTCATTGACCATTAATTTAAAAATATAATATCGTTCTATTTACCACAAATAAGTTAGTGGCTATCCATTAGTTCTGTGTAATATTATAGTATATTACATCGTGATTTCCTCTGTGGGTGTGAATATTATTTGAGAATATATTAACATTAATTTAGTTTAAAAAAATGTTGTTGAAAAATATACCCCTGTGCTACTAAATGTACATTTTCAAACATTTGGTAAATTGCATAGTAACATATATTTATATTAATTTAATATCTAATATATTATTTTGATCAAAATTCTACGATTATAATTTATAGCTAAGAATATAATCTTTTCTAAAATAAATTTTTCAAAATTATTATGAAAACTCAGCTTTACTAGTCGAATAGACTAAGGCAGTGTTTCCCAACCTGGGGTATGTAAAGATGCCTGTGGTGTTCCAAGAAATAAGTCTAGAACTTTTGAGTTATTTTTCTTTTCATATTTTCACATCTTTTCTCAGAATTTGCTGAAGAATCTGTTTGTTTTTTTCCATTACAGTCCAACTAAATATATTTTTTCTTTTATTAGTATGGAATGGGTCAAGTAGACCATCTTTTTCAAACTGTGCTTCGTGGAGCACTTAGGGTCCAGCATAGCTATCTCTGTTTTCGTGAGGCTATTTCAGAATACCATCTATTTGTTTTTTAAAGAATAAAATATTATCAGTATTTATGAATTCCAATTTATTTATTTTTTATTTGAAAATAATGACATTTGACAAAGGTGCAGTCAAAATATGTGATATTTTCTATTTGTTTTATATTAGTAAAGTATAACTTTTTTTAACACCACGTCTTACTACCTGTTTAGGTTATAAACTTAATATATACTGATTACATCAATGATTTAGGTATGAGTAAGGCTGAATTTCGAAGTGTATACGCATTTCCACAAAGAGATTGGGAAACCATTTAAGAAAATTCACTCTCGATACACCTGACCCACGTTCGAATCCCGATCTCTCCTATATTGTCAGTCTGGTCTAACACGAGAGTGACGCTCTAGGTATTGCAGCCACCAAAAGAGATAACGCTCGTTGTTGAATATACATAATATTGATGTAGACTTTTCATGAGGGCTACAGCATGTATTTTTTTTTCTGACGCCGTGGTTCCTCCAGTCTAAAAGTTGTTGGCAACCCTTGAGGTAGAGTACTAAAAATATTTACTTATGTTTCTTATTTCACCTCGTATGTTGTAAGAGATCATGGGGGACGCGGTGATCTGTCAATAGCTTCAGGGGACCCACGATATGTAAAATGTTGGGAGCCATTTATGTTAGGCATTATTCTCACAATAGAATAGACTGTCAATGTTGAGAATATCGGGGTTTGCATCCCGGTCAGATGTATTGAGGAGTTGTTTTTGCTAAAGTTTCCAAACCAACCTCTAAACAAATGCGGGTATAACTCCTCTAAATAAAGGCTTCCTCATCCATAACACACCAGTGTACTTTATAAATATGCGTAAAGCCTGAACTGTTAGTAAGACAATGGGCTAAAACTTTAAACCCCTTTTGCATCCGAGAATTGAATATATTAATGGTATGTATTTAACTTTTTGATTCCAATGTCATCCATAAAAAACATTTTAATTCCCAAAAATACTCTAACATTTAAAAAAATGCATTTTTTAAAAGAATACCATGATTAAAATAGGTATTATAATGACTGGAACTACAGTATATTACCGAATCGTCAATTATTGGATGTTATTCTTTTATTTTTCTAAATAATAACTGAGCGGTTTTTTGCTGTGTAAAAATATTTATACTTGCATATTTTTAATTAAAATTCGTCCAAAATAACAGTTTTAAATTGATTCGGAGTCAGTTATACCTAAAAAAAATACTCTCCACAGTTTTGGTTATATGATATCCAGAGCATTGGCAAGTTAAGTAAATATATTGAGTTAAATTACCGTATCAAAGTGTAATTTCATATATATTTAAATTATTACAAAGCTATGTAAACACTTTATAAAAATTATTGGAATTAAATATGATAAATTTTCCTTGAAAAATATAAATATAGGTATATTTTTAATGAAAACAAATTTTAATATTTATATATTTAAAAAAACTTATGTAGGATAGTCCCTCCAAAATCTTAGATTTGTAAAGTAGGATTCTTAAAATAAGACAACATTGGAAGATATAATTTTAAAGGCACATATAATTTAGCACGATATTGGTAATTCTACCCAGATTGTATTATACTCATAGTTTATTTAATATTATTATACTTACGTTTAGATAGTTGACTCTTTGAAGCACCATGCATCAATTTTGCAATAAAAGCTTTAAACTGTGGCGACCAATATTTTAAAAATTTTAATTATGTTTTCATTTATCTTGGTACAATCCTATATTTACAATCTAAATATAATGTCAAATTAAAAATTTCCCTTTTAATATATTTTAAATTAAATATTTTTGGGCTAATTTGATGTATTTTGAATTTAATTTAAGAATATTAATGTTCCTGTTCATTTAGCCTCTTAGGTGCCATTTGGCTTATAAGTACTACAAATATTCTGTGTTACTAAACTGGTGATTCCTTGGGCATTTAAAAAACCTCAAATTTCAAAAACTATTTATCTGTAAATTATCTTTTATTTTAAAACTCCTTAATACATTACCATTTACAATGGAAAATTATCCCTAGATAGTCATTGTGTACCAAATCGGCGAAGTAATTTATACAAAAGATAAAATGTCAGTAAACAACAATTAATTTAAGGGTTAGAACACAAATAACAATTGTTTTGACTTGGTGTTATGAGAATACCATTTAATTATAAAGTTAGGACAAAAACTAGCCAAGTGTTTAGAATGTAGTCTCGTTTATAAACACTTGCTTTGCTCGTTGGGGGCCCCAGCTCCAAACACCCGGTGAGTTTTCTTTGCAAGTGGATGTAAACTAAAGTAATTCTAGAGCCGTTTTTGGATAAGTCTTATCGTTTAGCCACAAAAGACCTCCAAAGAAAGGTCCGCACTGACTTTAAAATTATTCCGTTATTTTAATTTTTTTTGGGTGTTGAAATTTATTTTTTTAACTTTTTGGAGTTTTTCTCCGGTTACAGACTAGAAGCTATTGGTGTGCCAAATGTCAAGTTTCTAGCTCCTCTGGAAGTGAGTAAACATTACTGTCAGTGAATGAGTCAGCAATGTGGATTTATAGTAGTATTATATATTAATACTGATAGATAGAATTGAAAAATGTATTTTTTTCATTTATACATACGTAATATTGAGATCGAAAGTATTCTTAATTATAACACCACCTACCTCTGACAAGACGTAAGTGCGTACAACCCGAGCGGGAAGTAAGACGCGATGATGATGATAATAATAATAATAATACCAGCTGAATTTGAGAAAGTGAAAAGTTATAGTATAGACTTTAGAGGCCCGTCGACAAAATGATGTCACGAAATGAAATGTTATATAGTATTTAAAAAGTAAACGTCAGTTATTTAATTGTTAATGCATTGTAAAGATTTCCTCATACTACTCTAGATATTGACGGAACCAATTTCAAAGTTTTATTTTATCTCCTCTTTTTAATAAAATAATTATATCCTTTTGGAATGTCTATAAATTTTACAGTATAGTGAATATGTTAACAAGAAGCTTTATTAAGAACAATAGACCAGCATTCTTTTCTTGAAAATACAAGATCTGTTAGACTACAATGTATTGTTTTCTAGTACAATAGGGATGGGTGGGCCAGGAGGTGGTATTTGCAGGGGGTGAGAGGGCACGTACCTTTGTCTTCGCAACAAAAACACAAAAGAAGTTGTATGTATGCAAGGCTATGGTTTAGCTTCCCCTAATTTGAAGGTAATGTAGGCAACGTCACAGTAGATCCTGGATATCATTTCAAGTTGACTGATGGCAACAAGCGAAGGATTAAGAAGAGGAAACCCTCACACACCGTAGATAAGTGGGAATAGATTGTATTCATATGGTTCATTGTGATACTAGAACAATGTTGACAATGCAAAATGTATAGCAACCCAATTGTATGGTGAACCTACCAGTGGCATTGAGATTATGCTCTAGTTTTTGTTATGCTAAAGTTTATTTCGACGTTATCCATACGGTTCTAACAATGGCATCCATGAAAACATTATTCAATTATGGGCTATAATATGTAATATCGTTAAGAAAATTAAATGTGATGTTCTTTTTAAAAGATTGAATCAGCAGCTAAGTGACATTCTCACTAGTTTTTATATTGTTAGCCAATTTTTAAGCCTGTCTACTAATGGTGGATTATAATATTAACCGATCTAAATATTATAGCCCTCTATTAATACGTGCATGGAATGTTTGTCTATGTCTGTGAGATTATATTTCTGTCAGAATTTACTTAAAAGTTGATAAATGTAAAGCAAATTAAATTAATTATATTTTTGTTTAATGAAATGTATAATTATTTACGACATGTCCAACTATCCATGACTGCAAGTGTCTTGGGAAGATACCAACCATGAAATAAGTTAGATCTTATAAGTAATTAATAGTCATTTAGAACACCAGTCTAACTAGGAACTGTTATGGTTTCAAAATAAGGGGGATGTCATTTTGGATATAGTTCCAGACATTATTTAGCCATCCTAGTTAATCGAATTAAATATAAATTAATTGTTCTTGTTCAATTATTTTAATTCAATAAAGTCTTGCAAAATTAGTTTTTTCCAAAGTATGTGTTTTTAGAAAAATCCCTTTGTTAAATTTTTGTTTTATTAGTGGCCTTACTAAACTATTTATTGAAGATTCCGATGAATAGTTTGAGTGAATTACTAATATCAATTTCAAACAAAAGACTATTTTATTATAATATTCAAACTAATGAAAATTAAAAAAGAAATCCTATTTAAAATTAAGACTATTCTAACATATTTAAGTCAAGATTAATAAAAATCAAAAAGTAATTTAAACTTGTTATACTGTTTTTAGGTGGTAATATTTTAAAAGTACAATCACATATCTACATAAACAATTTAATTTTTAAGCTAGTTTTTTCAATATTAATTTTTAATGTCCTCAAGTAAATGTACACAAATAAATAGAATTTAATGGTATCTCCTTTGTTCTACCTGCCCAATGTAACGGAAAAAATGTTTTGTCTCTGTAGTAATTATTGTACATCACAGAAGGAGATAGACCACTCTCCATTACTTTATAAACAATATGAGTGAGGCTTTCCCAACTGAAATATTGTTTAATTTTAATTTTTTGCTTGTCCAAGTCACAAGGTTTTCGTAAATCCCAGCGTAATTTAAGTCGTTTATCTCAGGACATTTTTTTTCAGAGACCTTATTCATACTTTTTATTACCCTTTTTAAGTTTCAATTTTCCTAGAAATTGACATATATAGTATCTATAAAAGCTATAAGATACACATTTACGTATTCCAAACTCAAATCAATTGTACCTCAGCTCTCACTTTTGATATACGATATTAATTACGATAATATAAAACACTAATAAACTTATTGTCTGGTTTTTAAAAAGGTGTGTTAAATATCCATTAGTAACAATATAAACGTATATTAAACTTTCATACAATCACCGGGTATCATAGATTAAATATAGACTGCAGCTTCTCTATTAAATACTAAAATTTGATAGCTTTGATGAGATGATCTTTCAAGTAATAGTTTTTAATTAAATATAATTAAAATATGTCTATCATGAACTATCTGATCATCCTTTTAATTAGTAATGGCTTTAGAAATCACGGTTTCCGTTTGAATATTCTAATATTTTAATATATTTTGAAACATTCTCTTTGTATGAATTCCAATTAAAAAATCTTGTTGAAAATTGTTTTGGTAATATTCTGGGAATAATTTAATTAAAATATCAATTTATTTTTATATATATATATATACACACACACACACACTATACTATACTGATGTACCTTGTTAATTTATGACACGAATATATAATATAAAAAATAACCAAATTCAAATTTTCAAATTAATGGAATTTTTGAAAAAAATTGTTATAATTGATAAAAGTTAGTATTTATGTAATGTTAATTATAGTCATTATTATACTACTATAAAGCCACATGGCTGACTCACTGGCATTAATGTTTACCCACTTCCAGATGAGCTAGAAACTTGAAATTTGGCAAACTTATAGCTTTTAGCTTGTAACCAACGGGAAAGTTTCAAAAAGTTTTTAAAAAAACAATTTTTAAACCGCGAAGAAAATTTAAATTGGTGGAGCAACTTTAAAGTCGGTGTGAACCTTTCTTAGGAGGTCTCTTGTGGCTAAACGGTAAGACCTATCAAAAAAATTGCTCTGAAATTACATTAGTTTACATCAACCGGTAAATAAAGATCACTGGGGGTTTGGGGGCGTAGCCCCAACGAGCAAAGAGAGGTGAAGATATAAAAACCATTAACCTTGCGGATATTATGATGCATTTATGAAAACATGAAGGTGAATCTAGCAGCTTATCAAATAATCAGATAATGTTATTTCAATGAAAACTGGACTGTGCAATGATCATTATCATAGATTAGCAGTTTATACACTCCTATCACATGAAGAAAAAAAATTAAGCCTATTCGCATTAAGAGCGCAGATTAAAAAAATACATTTTATGTGGATGTGATGGGGATGTTTGGTTCATATCCCAGCTTAGTGTATTTAATTCTGTGTTTCCCACATTCCTTCCACTCCAATTTTTTTTATTAGCACCATATCTTACGCTATGCCAATATCGTTACATTTTTTATGAGATACACCTTCCTAATTCCTATAATTAGATGTTGTTAGACACGGTAAAATAATAGTAAAAGGGAATTTATAAAATATGTCCACTTTTTTATGGTATTATGTTTAATTGCCTTGAACTTATCATTCAGAAAAAAAATGATAATCTAATATTTTAAAATAATAAGAATTGAGTATATCTAATTTTCGAAGATCTATGAATTTAATCGTACTAACAAATATGGATTATCGAGTTCTATATACAAAATTTATAATGAAAGCTAAATTTTCGTTTAGTATCCAATAAAAGCGACGTACGTACCTGTTGATAGGTTGGAACGATATCGTTCAGCGATGATTGCTATCACCCTCAAATTGATTGATTGGTCACCATATTGATTCCTCTCTGCGTGCATGTGTGACGTGTGAAATTCACCACATTTGCTGCTTGGGTGTGTGTGTGTGTGTGTTCCGAGTATGTGCGCCACTCGTTAAAATGAGTCAATGAACCACCGCAGTCATGTAAGTGAATTACCGACGTGGGACATACATATGCCCCCGCGTGTGCTGATGAGATGGGAATTTAACTCGATTGAAAATTCATAACTCCCTTCTTCCTTTTATTCAAATATTATTATGGTTTGATTAAAATGTTATCTATTTGTCTTACTTTTGAGTTTGCATTTGTGTTATGGATTAACTACGAAATGATTTTCAGTGATGATTTAAATTTAAAAAACTGAAAATAGGTAGTTTGTATTAATAAAATAAGTAGGAACCGTGCTTAGGCGTTTCTGTCGATAGTGAAAACACATGAGACACAAACATGGGTAAAATTTGAAATTCTGTTGATACAGTTGACCTAAACCGTGCAGTATCGCCACCGATGCTTACAAAATAATAACTAAGTAACGACTTCCAAAGCTTAATCCTATATAGTATTCAAATCAATCCCTTAGAGGGGGATTAGGTTTATTTAAAGCAAGTCATGTAACAGAAGTAACTAAAAATCAGTATTTGGAAATTAATATGTAAATTCATCATATGTAACATTGAAATACATAAGGCAGACGTGTGTGGATTTAACACCTCTGTTAAAAATATATAATCTTTGTTCAAACTGTAATAAACACTATAAAATGTGCTGGCATATACTCAATCGCTAAATTTAATTTTTAATTTTTTAACTACAAGTTAACCCATACAAATTAGCCTATACCTCAATCTTCAAAGTTTCAGAAAAATCTAGGTTAGGTTAGGAATAGTACCATTAGAATCTTGTGCATTTTATATTACTGTGCCACCATTTATTAATATACTTATTGTTTAGTAAGTATTAATGACAAGATCTTATCTCACAAAGTAGGGCTATGGCATATGCTATAATGTAGCTAAGTCCTACTAATGATAAATGAAGGATGCACTCTCATTATTTCTCATTTGACCTATAATAGATACATATTTACATATCAACAGTAACAAAAATATTTTGGTGTGTCAAAAGTAGAAGGTGGCAAGATAAAATTTTAACGTTCCACAGTGATCTGGTCTCGTCCTTTAGGAACTACATATGGCAAGTTTAGTATAGTATATAAATATAGTTTCGAATTATTGAAAATGTTTGGTTTCTTAGACTAGTGTTTGTATTTACTCATATTTTAGAAATAGTCGGGATGATTGTAGATAGTAACAGACTTACTATATTATTTATGTTGCCTATTTGAACCCACCTAATCAGATTTTATAATCCCATTCATATAAAGGACATTGTGCTTTATATCGATTTGAGGGTGACCTGGCGGTCTAAGGGTAAGGTGTCAGACTTCTGTACTGGGGGTTCGGGTTTCAATCCTTGGTCCCAGCCAAGATTTATCTGATTGCCAGACCTTTCCTTCACCTCATACATGAGATATTAATCACAACTTGTAGATGTGTGCAATGCCAGGCCTCCACCGTGGTTCGGATCCCACGTTAAGCTTTAGGTCCTCCATTTCATATCACAATCACCCTACCATTACACATTAACGTAAGTGCGTATAACCCAAACATTAATTATCTATAATTAGCGATGTATATCCTTCAAGTAGGTGTTTAATGATTCTACCACTACAAGCGCCATCATCAAGAATATATGATCGCATGAAGCATATAGTACCTTAATTAATGTTTACTACTAAAGTTAAACAGTTGATGTTTGATCAAATTTTGTGATTTACTAGGCATTGGGACATATTTAGTTTAGAAAAGGATTGGTTATGAATATAAATTTAAATGTACATACAAATATATCCATTTTTCCTATTAAGAGCACTATACTATTTAAACTGAATTTACCCTTTATTTAAAATAGAAAAATCAAAAATATTTGACACAAATTCAAAATGTCAAGTTTATTTAATAAACTTAATTTGTTGAGACTGTTTGCCTTGTATTTTAACTTTACCGGGTTTACTACTTTCAAAAGAAAAAATATTTAAATTGCGATTCTGGATTGGAAGAGTATCTTAAGAGGGAACTCACCTTATGTAGCATGAAGAGGTAATGGTTAAAGCACATTGATAAATATGAAATCCTGGGCACGGGAGTTGAACCCTGGACCTTTTACTTTGAGTTAACTGTGCGATGCTGGCTCAACTTCCACTTAGGGAAATCTTTCACAAGTTTTTTTGAGTATAGAGTTTATTTGTGGAAATAAAAATGAGTGAATTATGACCCTGGATACGAGATGAATAAGATTGGTTAATTTCTTTATAAAATTGTGCACAACTCCGAAGGTTCCGGGTTCAGCACTCATGTACATGATGTAATTTTTTTACGTAATTGATTTATATTCAACTGCTAGGACTAAAACTACAGATATCCATATCGTATCAGATTCTAATAAAAGATATAAATAAATTATTCATTTTGGTTGTGGCCTGGGCTTTTATTTTAGCACCACTACCCGTTGGAATTATACGCATATATTAATGTGCTACGGGTTAGGAAGATTTAATTTATATTATTATTTTAGCACCACGTCTTACTACCCGTTCGGGTTATAATCTTTAAGTACTAATTACGCTAATGGATTAGGAATTAGGACGGTTGAATTAGAGGAAGTGAACCCGCATTTACGTGGAGGGAGAGGGGAAAACCGTTAAGGAAAAACCACCCCCAGTTCCCCCGACCGAGATTCGAACCTGGGTCTCCCTGTCCTCAGCAGTCGAGCTCAACACGACTAGCGCGTTAGCCAACCATGCCACCAAGGCGGGCATCTGTAAAATAAAACCAAAAGCATTTACTGAAGCAATATTTATTATATATTTTTTTTATTGTTTACGAAGATTTTTTTTATAAAACTCATAATATAATGGCCTTAACTTGTGTTACTCTCCTCCTACCTTAAGAAAAGTTTTCTATCATTACATAAAATCACGTATAATGGTTGACTATACTAGCTTTATGGAAGAACGTGAACAAAGAGCGATAAAATTATTGAATGGCTTGGGCATAGAAGCGAGAGCTTTGCGGTATTTTAAAAAATATATAATTTTGTTATGTTTGTGAAAAATCGCTCACTGACTCACTGGAATTTCTTCTTTTAATCTAATCGCTGATTTATGTTATTGTTGTTTCTGTATTTGTAAAAATAAAATATTATATATTTGCTTAATATACCCAATAAACTCTTCAAAATAAAAACTCGTTAACTTATATCAAACAAAAAGAAAAAAATGTTTGACACAAATGATCAGTATATGTTTTATTTTGGTAACTAATATAATATATATATTTGACCCTCTTTGTTTATTGATCAACGTTATTGATTTAACAAGTGGGTCGTTGATATAATAAACTGTTTATTTTATTTTCTCGCTATCTTACAGATAGAGAGATCAATGTAATCGTCAAAAAAAATTGGACACATGATTTTGACGAATCTCGACTTTTCATGCCCCCAAACCCCAATCCAAAAAAGTTGTTTTTGACTTTCTTGACTTTTATACGGAATATATTTTTATAAAATCAATAGTTTTTTTTTAGATATTGGCAAATATAATAATACAATTCTCTGCGGTTTAGTTGTAAAGAGATACTACTTAAGTTTTTACGCAATAATTCTCCAATGCCATAAAGTAATTAAATATAAGTAAATCTCCCAAAACGTTTATGTTATTTTTCCTTTAATCTCTTAGGAAAAATATTTGTACAGCAATGATTTATCTTTTTCATTTTATACTCTATAATTAATATTTAAATTTTGTATTTGTCAAAATTTATAAATGAGGAATTTAATAGCGATTCGAAGACATTAAGATGTACAAAAACTAATATAACGTTGAAAATTTTAACCGGAAGTTGAAATTTGAACACGAGGTGTTGACCTTTGGGGACCGAATATTGATCTTTTTTATCGCTCCAAACATACAATTTAGGACATCAATTCTCTAAAATAAAATTATAGAATTAAAAACTGCAACTCAAAAAATGTTTTACAAAAGGATAGTGAAATTTATTTTTGTGTTTGCTAGTGTATATTATTTTGATTCACATATTTTACAAGTTTTGAGTAAATATTTTCATTTTAAACAATATAGTGAGAAAGTCCGTACAGAGATTTGTACCTTTTATTTTGAAATGTCAAAAAAGTCGGGATGAACACCTATAATTTTGACTAAAAGAGAAGAAAATATCAAAATCACACTAACATTAAAAATTTAAATAAATGGTATTCATTGTTAATTTTGAAAGTGACTTATGAACAATGGAATTGATCCCGGGACTGATCTACCAATTTTAGCTGGTCCTTAGTAATTATTTTTTAAATCATAGACTTTCTCCATGATACGGGTTGAATTTCAATGCTATATTTCAATGCACTTGTTTCAATATTATATTATATTATTATTTGTAGTAGTATTATTATTTATAATTGGTAGGGATCGTTATAGTGGTTATATGTAGAGTTTCCCAAGTAAAATCGGCCCCAAACGCAAAGAATCTCCAAGTATGTGTTTAAAATATACTTCATCAGCCACTATGCATATTTTCACTCACCTACTAATAAACGTTTATTTGTTAAAATTATGTATAGCGGCTCGCGTTGTACATTTCCACCAAAGACTTTTTGAAATTCTTATTTGGAACACTCTGTAAAGTATGTATGTACAGTACATGTATCGAATATAAGTATATTGGAACCTACTTTTACAGATGAATAAATATACTCTGATTTCATATTGTAATGATTGTATGGTTTTAAGATATTTATCTCCTCTATCTAGTTCTATTAGTGCTCATTCCGACAATTTTGACAACTTATTTAATTTAAACCATGTATTTGTTTTGTTAAGGACAAAAATATGACATGGATAATTTGAATCAAAGTTAAAAATAAATAATAGATATTTGGTCAATATTTTGTAATGTCATTGTTTTGGCGCAGGTTTCCGCAGATGGCAACATCACCATTTCCACACTGACCTTCTCACCGATCTTAGATGACCACGATAAATCCCTCACGTGCAGGGCGGACAACACACGTGTCAGAGCTGGCGTGGAAGAGGACACGTGGAAACTGGACGTCTATTGTGAGTATTCTTAGGAGATCCCGGCTACCAATGACTTTAACAAACACATTTTATCTAAAAGAATAGGATAGAAGGGCAAATTAAAAATTGAGTGCACCAGCAGTAGCTTTGATAAAGAGAGGGAGAAGTATTGTTAGTATTTCGATATTTATTATCCTAACTTAAGCGCCTCTCTTCCGTCAATTATCAGGAACTTGATTACAAAATCATGCTAGAAACAGAAAACATATTGAATTGCAATTTTAATTATACTTTATTTGACTACAGCGAGATTCGTATCAGATTTATTTTTATTTTAAAATTACTAAATGTAAGAGTTTAATTTTTACCTTCTAGCAGCTCTATGGTAGAAAAATATTGTTATCGTCAAAAAATTTGAACTTGAGATTTTGATGGAGGTCAACGGTTAATTACACTCTGAACATAAAAAGGTATTTTTGGCAATGCCATGAATTTGTATTTTATTGGAACTGGAGTAATAACTATTTACGATATCAAGCTAAAGCTTGATATATAGTGTTTTCATGTTTCCTCAGAGGAGCTTCT
Source organism: Timema californicum (assembly GCA_902141385.1). NCBI lineage: Eukaryota > Metazoa > Arthropoda > Insecta > Phasmatodea > Timematidae > Timema > Timema californicum. Next base: position 121,682 of record CABFOW010000417.1, read on the forward strand.
TGGAACTATCCATCCAATCCGAAAATAAAGGATAGTTTATTTATGGCTGAAAAGAGGAAAAATTCGATTTTCTTTAAATTGGCATTAACAATTTTGATTAAACTTTACGTTAACCCATTGTTTAACATCACAAATAAAATGACAACTCTCATTTTCACATGAAAATTATAGTGTAATGTTAATTAACAAATTTAAAAATCAATATTGGTAGTGAGACTTTATTATTTTAATAGCTACCTCAAGTAGTATTGATTAATATAGATAAACTAACCATTATTAGTGTTATTTTAAAAATAGTAATATTATTGTGTATAGTGCAAAACTCGTAATGTGATGGCGAGCTTTCGATAAATGTAAGAATTTAAAACACATTCAAAACAAATAAAGATTAACCAATGATGACAAAATTATATTGTAAGGCCTTAAAAACTGACGTGGATTATTTAATGGAATAGCCTAAAGACACATGGATTGATGGTTTTATTAATATATTTATACTAATATTTTAAACTGTCAAACTTGTTTTTTTTACACTGACGAGCAAAAATATTGTGTTGTGTGTTTTCATGTAAGGAGTTGAATTAATATTTAGTTTTTAATCTCCCGTTGGAGTTTGAACGTAAATAAAAACGAACTCGATATTTTTTTTATAAATATTCAAGTTTCATGATCCCCTGGAACAAAAAAATTGGTTTTCAAAATGCCATCTGTCTGTCCGGATATCTTTTCATCTGTCTGTATCTCGAGCTAGAGATAAAACTATTTTACATAATGGGCAAAACCTTTTTATCTGGGGTTTTCATAAGGTATCCCCAAAGGGTTTTTGGTATTAGATATCTAACCCTTAATTTAAAAGTAGCTTATTTAAGTTCATAAAAAGAAAATCGATTATCTCAAAATTCACTCCAACGTTCTATTTAAATGTTATATACAGACTTTGTTTATTACTATAAACTAAGTGGAAATTATTATTTTCTCATGAATGACATTGTGGGTAATTTAATGAAGGAAATTTTACAATTTTCGTTATTTCTCCGCAACTATACAAATCTTTTATTTGAAATCTAGTCTTATAAAACCATTATTTTTTAGATATATGCATATATATATGTATATATATATGTATATATTATATCGGTTATTTGAGAATGAGTTTGTTTCTTATGATCTTTGGAGGACAAAAATATTATTCTTTTCTCAATTTTTTTGTAATTGTGTTCCTAGTTCCTAATGCTAGAGAAAGTAACACTGTTTATTATTTAATTTATTATTTTTGGCATAGTGTTTCAACAACAATGTATAGACCTATTATTTTGTTTCACAAAACTTACAAGTTTTTAGTAAATGTATATTTTAATATAAGAGAGGGAGAAGGTTTGTGCGGACCACAATACCATTTATTTTTTCTTCTTACACTAGTTTACACAGATTACAATGGTTCTATCTCACTTCTGTTTGATTTCAGTCACACCAATTCCAACACTGGAATTGGGTTCAAGTCTCAATCCAGATGATATTGAGGAAGGGGATGATGTCTACTTTGAATGTAAGATCAAGGCGAATCCCTGGGCCTATAAGGTCGTCTGGAAACATAATGTAAGTTGTATTAAAACTAAATTAATTTATATTTCAAAATAAGTTTACTCTCATAGAATTTATTATTTACCACCTAGCATAAATTGTTTTTTTAAAAATTTTTTAGAGGCTATATAAAGCTATTTTTTATTGACAATAATTTAGATTTACTATGAAACTTTAGAGCATAGTGAGATGCATTTTGTATAAATGAACAATTAATTGCTTAAATACAAATAAAACACTTTAGTTTAAAATATAGTATCTAAAATTGTGTATCATTATATTGCTAAAAATCAAAATTATTTTAACTCGTATTGGTGGACACGTTGGATAAACGTCGGTCTCGTCTTGTATGGTTAGTCGGTGATTGAGAGATCTGTTTCAAAACACCGACCTTTTGTAATGATATTCATCTTTCATTAATTATTTCCCACAATCCTTAGACCAAATGGGTATATTTTTTTCCAAACTCAACCTTATTCTTTGATTCACCATTAGAATAGATAAAATTTGTGTATCCTGGTTAAAGGCCGTGGTGTAATAAAAATCCGTTACAATTATTACTCGAATCACAGTGTTTTGAAACTTCCTCTTCAAAATACTAGAACCTGAGCGTTTCTCCCCCTAACTAATATGGCCCAGTAATGAGTAGTTGCCTCTTCTATACTGCTTGTATCCCACATGATATTCTACCCATCCCCAAACGTCTTTATATCTCTATGAAAATGTATTCAAATCGTTTTAAAATATAGCCCCAAAAAGGTATCCTAATAATATATAATCAAAACAAAAATATTTTTAAAATAAATTAATACTTTTGAAAAATTGATATTTTGTATTTATTCTGATTCATTTATGTTTGTGTGTTACCCTGCTATTTCCTGAAATTTGTTAGCGTAAAGTGATATTTTTTTAAATAACAATATCCATAGTCTTACTATCCATCCTAGCTATTCATATTTTAATTATATTATTAGAGTAAGGGTGATTGAGGTTTAATTTATAATAAATACACCTGCATTGGCGTGGAGGGAAAGTGTTGTACACTTTATGGAGAAAAAAAACCCATCGACACATTAGTCTTGGATTCAAACCCCGGCCTCAATTTCAATACCGTTTCAATCTAGGTGAAATTGACTTTTAATCCATGAGCCCACCGATGCACGGAGTCTTAAAATAAATATTTTAAAACTTGACTAAACTTTAAAACAATGGAACGCAAATCCTTACGACAAGCTGTGGTCTGTGAACGCAACCTAAACTACTCTCTCTGTCTTTGACCTCTAATCCGCCCGCAACAAAACTTTACTCGACCTCGCCTTTATTAGAGAACAGTGTTTAACCCTTACCAGATTCTCTGCTTTAGGGGATGCATAGTGCTACCGGGCAAAAACACGGAGCATAAGGGTTAAATTTGGGTTGANTTTTTTTTTTTTTTTATAATTTCTTAAACCTCCTCTATATTTCTTGTTTTTAGAAGGGCTCCTTTCTCTCCTCTTGTTATAATTTCTCACCCTCTTTAAATTGATGTATAGCATCTAATCAACTAAAAGGATCTAAGTCGCATTAGGAATATTGGTTTTATAATCTTATTCACTGTAGTTTACTAATATTACAAAATCAAAACCTTTTAGATAATATTATCCTAAACTAATGCATTTTATTTAAAATAGTGAAATGTGATTGTGTCCTAGTTTTTCTTTAGCATAATTTTTTACTATCCATCTGTATTATACGGCCATATACTAATTACGCTAAAGTACTAGGGATAAAGAAGGTTGAATTTAAACAAAGTTTACCCAAATTTTCATGGAAGAGAAGTGAAAAGCTATTTTGGAAAAAACATCCTCAGTACACCCGACAGAGATTAGAACTAATCCCCCCATCATCGGAAATTACGAGTATACTACTATAAATCCACATGACAAACTGACTCACTCACTGACATTAATGTTTACCCACTTCCAGATGAGCTATAAACTTAAAAATTGGCAAACCTATAGCTTATATATAGCCTTTAACCGAAGAGAAAATTCCAAAAAGTAAAAAAAAAAAATTCAATTCCCGAATAAATTTTAAATGGTGGAGCAACTTTAAAGTCGGTGAAGACCTTTCTTTGGAGGTCTCTTGTGGCTAAACGGTAAGACCTATCAAAAAAAGGCTCTGGAATTACATTATTTTACATCCACTTGCAAAAAAATTCGAGTAGAGTCTACTGCTAAAGTGACACTTTATATCATGAGACCACAAAGTGGGTTTGTCCTTGTTAATAACCTCTAAGAACTTATAAGGCCAACATTGATGAGCTAGAGGGTAGCTGCATTGACAAAATCTGCTTTGGTTTATCACTAATTAAGGGTTGGAATCACTGCTTGGTGCATGCAGGATATTGTTTTTGTAAATGATTTGAAATTCATATCCTTCAAATTTTTACTAGACTTTAAAATACATAATGTTGTCAATAAGATTTCATTTTTTAGACAAAAATCTAAAGACATAGATTTAAAAAGAAATTATGAATAAAAATAGATCTTTCTTGAAGAAAATATATTGAATTGGGATGGTAGTATTATTTATCAACCAGTCATGTGTATGTGAGAAAATTGTATATATATATATATACATATATACAGTAGATGAGGATCTTCAAAATTTATTCAGTACATAAAGACCACTAGTACTTGAGTAGAAAAAAAATATTGTATTTATTTTATTTATACGTTTTTTATCACTGCGTCTTACTACCCGTTTAGGCTATTCGCCTATTTACCAATTATATTATGGTGTTGGGAAGTATTAATTTAGAGATAGTGAACCCAAATTTGGGTTGAGCTAGAGTGGAAAAATATTTATGGAAGCCACCATCAGTATACCCGAACGGGATCGAACCCCATTCATCCCGACTTTCTCAGTATAATTTAACAGGAGAGTAGCGCGTTAGACCATGCAGCATCCGAAGTGGGCCGATTTCTATTTGATTTGTTTATAATTTACTTCAAAATTTTTATATTATATTATTTATATATTTTAAAATAGTATTTTTATTTATATCGATTAAATAATCAAGAAATTTAATTTTTTCAAACCCTGAATATATGTATGAAAATACCTATGTTTAATATGTATTATAATCCAGTATTGATTCTGTACGTAAATTAATTTAAATGAAATATACTAACACAAAGATAAGGCTATTATGGATATACTTAATCTTGTAAACATATAAAGATTGTACTCGCACCACTATAATTCATATAGATCTCGAGTTTTCTATGGCTCGTTCTTTTCACTACTTTTATTTTTCTTTTACTTGGTCGAAGTTTTTATATATATAAAGATTCTTCGGTCATTTTATCTAAAGACTTCAACAAGTGCACCGAAGAGAGATTTCTCTTAGGTCATCGGCGTTTTGCTAAAGTATCAAGGGGAAGGAAAAAGTTCTAACGTTAAGATGAGTGTAAGAAGAAGAAAAAAATCTTGAAAGAAAAAAAAAAGAACGCTTGAGAGTTTGCAATAGATTTGGGAAGGGAGAAAAAGTATTTTCTTTCTTTTTTTGGAGGAATACCATAATATGTCTCTAAGTCAAAATCTATATTTTGTATGAATATTATACTTTTGTGTCGATGTAAATTCTACTATTCTACTACTGTAATAAATTGTAGTATTCGGGGAAAAATGGGGAAATTTTCCGGAACTTGCTTATAGAGAAGAGGGAAAAGAATAGTATAAAAATACACGACATTACAATGGGTCAAGAATAAAACTCAAGACCACTTACTTGGATTTAGAAAAATTTAGTGTCTCACATCTATTGTTAGAAGGCCAAGACAAAAACTTGTTTTCTCAATAAAAGTAGCTACTAAATATAATTTAATATTTTAGTACTCCAAACACTCTGTTCTTCAACTTTAAATTTTGACATTTGTCCTCAATGTCTACATCAATTTGATAAATGTAGCTATTTTCTAACAAAGCAAACTACATTTTTTGTAGTTTTATATATTTATCTTAATATTCTATTTATATGACTAGAATTTTCTGGTGATTATATTTAATAATATTTTGAGTTTGAACCATATAAAAAAAAATTAATATAAAAATTTCCTGCGATAATTGGGAAGAATAAGGTTTATCTATTACACACTTCTAAAATTACTTCTATTTTTCTCCACTTATCCTTATTTATTTGGGATTTATACATAAACATTCATTGCACTTTGGGTGTATGGATAAGTAAGATACGATTTAAAGAAAATGTACCCAATTATATCTGGATGGAGTGTAAAAAAAAATTAGTGGATATCTTATTCGGTATTCTTTTCTAGTATTTTAAACTATTATTTTCCAGTCACTGGCATATAAGTTTCAATAAATTTACTTTCATACAGTGTGCCTAAAGCAGATGGTTTCTCAAACACTAAACCTACCTTAAATATACAACGCCTATAATCCTTTTAATAATATTTTTTCATGTTCTAGTCGCTCAATGGACGAGGAATTATTAACAAAAGAAAAATAAGTGCAAACTGTATTGGAAAATTACATATATATGAATCAGATATGTGAAATAAAATTATAATAGAGATAGATTTATCAAACCAATATAAAAGCTACTAGGTAATCTTTATATGTTCATGAGTAAATTCATGCAACTACCAATTTTGATAAATATTGTGTATACGTAACATTAATATTATAGTAAAAGGTTTTCATAATTTTTTAACAACAAGTATTACTACTCATCATGGTTATACAGGTATATACTAAGTATTCTAATATGTTAAGTATGAAGAAGTTTTAATTCTAGAGGAAGTGTACTCGCATTTTCGAGGAGGAAGAATATAAAGTCATTTAGCATATATAACACTTGGTGATGAATTCGAACCCTATTCACCATATCATCGACAGCCCAGAATATTTAAAAAGTGATGCCTTAGGCCCTTAGACCAGGGTTTTCAATTTTATGGCCCGCGGGCCACATACGGCTTGCGAGACATGTCAGTGTAGCTTGTTTATCATCAACACTTTATTACTATTCGGCTCATAGTCTATATAAAAAACGAAAATAAAAAATCCAGTTTATTTCTTGTTGATTCTCAAAGCACGAGTTCTGTAACCACTTTACTATTTTTCCGAGTGTTGCAATCTTCCTTTCATTAGTAAATTGTATTGCTTTGCAGGGTGAAAGACAAGTATAATTTATTGACAGCTGCAAAAAACACAATCTTTTGTATTCAAGCAACCCCTATCAAGCTTCAAAATGTAACTTTACGACAGTAATTGCTTTTGGTATATTATTGGGTTTTTTATTCTTCTGGCTCGTGTAAAATAATTGGCACCCACTTGTTGGAATTGTACTCGTAATATTTTCTTATCTACGTACTAAAATAGCACACGCAAACGCAGTCTTATGTCGGATTCGTTTGACCAACTTCTTAGAAGATGAATAATATCCATCTCTTACGTTTATCTAGTTGCGTTGGCTTGCGTTTAGCTAATCGGAATACAAAATATGTGACTACTGTATTCAAATAAACGAATTAGTTATTTGGTAATGGATAAGAGTTAGTAAAAATATATAGTAAATATGATTGCGTTTTAAATTATTTAATATTAATTCTAATTTAATAACTTCTTCACATATTAATTCGATTCCATTTAATTATTATTTCTGCAAACATACTTAATCACGTCATTGCCTTACGAGGTAGTCAAGAAACTATGCTTATAGCATAAAAAAAACTCCTTACTTAATCCAACCTCACTTTCCCCACTTGTATCTATCCTCGCATACTCCCTTCACTTCAACAACATCCATACACCGATTCATACATGCTCTTTTATTATTAAAACTCTTAATGTTTCTCTTTTTCACACATTCGTCCACAGCATAAAGCCACGTCTCACATGGCCCACCCATTTTTATTGATCTACACACTCTACCTTCATATATTGGCTTTTGTCACTCGATCTACACTCTTCTTAACAATATGCGCAAACCAACGTAAAACACTTTTTTCATATTGACTTATTGATTGAATGAATGAAGTTTCAAATCTATTTGTAAATTTAATATTACTTTGATGATGGTTGAAATTATGTCTCCCAAAATTTAATTTTAGAAAGTTCTTGTCTTAATAAATAACAAACACAACACATCTTGCGGGTGCGCTTTACGTATGTGCATCCGACAAGCGGGTGCGACTGATTGTTATGGACAAGACAATAAAGTGTTTCTGTGCCACAGGCAGACCCGAATGAATGAGAATGTAATGAATTATCAACAATGAATTTTAATTTATTTATAATTGTTCGTAGTATAAACTGACCAGGAAAGGTTGCGGCTTCGCCCGCAATAATTGATAACATTTTTTAATGTTTAACTAAACTGTTTTGGTCGAAAATCAAACTTTATTTTTTTCAAATATCTATGCATTTTTCTTAGTTCTAGCTGTAAATAATTTTGCCATCTTTTAATTTTCACTTTTAAATCTTTCGCAATAAAATAAAAAAATATATTAATTATGTTATCAATTATAGGCTTAATTTTTTTTACATTTTTAACTTCATTACAAGTAGGATAAATAAATTAAATTTAAAAAAAAATCGGACTACATATTTAAAATCACATCATATATATTATTTATTAGTATGAAAATACGTCACACTAATTACTATTTACATTAATTACAAAATATCAAATCACAAATTCTTAAATAACATTGTTTCAATCACATTATAATCATATATTTATTATTATTTAAAATCAAAGGTAGGGAATAATCTTATATGTTATTCTAGGACATTCTCTACCAACATACAAAGTTTCATTCGAATCTGTTCAGCAGTTTTGGCGTGATTGAGTAACAAACCTCCAAACACACAAACTTTCACATTTATAATATTAGTAAGATAAGATTGTTAGTAGTATAAACCTTTAAAATATATAGTTGTTTCAGACATTGCTATTCTTTATGATCAACTAAAATATTAATTTTGTTAATTTATATTTACAAATTTTAAAAGAATATGTCTCGAATAATTTGCTAGTGAAAATTGTAACAACGTAAGCTCTAAAATAATTAATAATTTTAAATTCTTTGCATCAAATAGCTATTAAATACCCACATACGCGAGAACGCAAATTAACATCAGGAAGATCTTCTCTGGTTTGCCAGTGGCTGGAGGATTGAGGTTCGAATCTGAGCCGGAATCACCGAAGGTTTCTCTCATACCTCCACTCAATTATGATTACATTTAATCTAAAATATACCATATTCAATCCTTATCCACTAACGTGATTAAAATACGTTTAGTGCAGAGCATAAAGTAAATAAAATATGTTTCTATAGGTTCTGGAGTTCAACTAATTTCAGACTTGTGAATCTGGTCCTTTGACTAATTTAAGTTTGATACTATTAGGCCACCCAAACACCAATACAGATGTTATTATTGTTGACCACAAAACAATTTGCCCTAAATTATAGGTAAAGAATGACCCTGGGAAATGTATGACTCCTGGACAGCTCAGTGATAGGCGTATTCTAGTACTTAGCCAAAGTTCCAGGTTCTGTTCCCGTGTAAGTTTTCTTTTTCCAATATAAGAAATTTGATATTTAACTTCAAATAGAGCTATAACTACTATAGTAGCTTGGCATTTTAATATATGATATATATACCCACATACCACTAAAACATTTTCTTATACAACATTTTTATAATGAATGTAATATTTAAGTTAATTTTACTGTAATAAACATCTAATTAAATATTTATTTTTAACCCAACAAATTTATAAGTTATAGTATCAGAAGATACATACTGGAATGGTTATCCTATTACCATTCCAGTATGTATCTACATAGTCATAAACTTTACTTAGTTATAATTCAAATCTCAAATGTGGATCATTAATTAATTGTAAAGCAACCAGCTTAAAATTGTATTCATATCCTATCAAATTAAGTAATTTCATTCTCCATATTAAATTTATAAGAAACTGCTAAGAAGTAAAAGGCAGTGTGAAAAAAAAACTCTAGAAAAAGAAAAACACACATATTCTCTAATGTAATTTCAAAACTCTAACTATTCAACTCCATCATAATGACGAGGAACAAACAATTACCCTCTAGTGTCTACAAGGGAGTGATTGTATCAGTACCAACGTTAAACTAATAGTGGTTTGCGGTGACATCATTTAAACCTGTCAGAGATTGTCGTCTCGAATAGACACCAGAACACATATGGAAGTGGTCCCTATCATAAACACACCACTCACCAACTAACGCGCACAGGACTACAGTTCAACTAGCATAGATCATGTTATAATTACGTTACAAGTCATGTTGTCAAGCTTGCACTTCTGTTACGGTGGAATAGAACACATAGATGCATTTGTAGGCCTATAAATGCATTTTTTATAACATCCGAACTTTGGGAATATTTATTTTAAATTGACCACAATTCCTTTATACCAGTTCAGGTTTTACACAGGTGTATTGATTAAGCATTTGCGTGAGAGGAGAGTGAAAAATAATTTAGTTAAACCAGCCCTTAGTACACTTATTCTGTGTTTTAACCCGGATCTCCTGACCACTGGGAGAAACAAATTATATATTACATTAACTAGAAATTGCTATCATATACCCACACCTATTTTCACGTTATTTAAGACATCAGGCACTAAATTAACTGGATTGCCATTAATCTACAGGTCGGGGGTTCAAATAACAACTGGGCGCACAAAAGGAATCATCATACAAATATGATGACTGTATCACTGTTTTTTCCTCATCTTCTCTAGGTGAAAATGTGCGTTTATATACTTTAATTTACACTGTACTCGGATGTACACCATTAGTGTATAGTAGGATTCTGGTAAAAAAAATTGTAATTCTTAAATACATTTTAACTGTGGTCTAGAATGATAACTTTGTACAGTTTTTTTCTTAGTGTTTTGATAAATATTTGTATCTAAAGTGACCACTGCAGATCACGTGACTTTAAATGTTGATGGATTCAGTAATTTCTGCAACTGTCAATAATGTTCTTGCCGCCATATCCTACTATAAATATACGAACAGACAGAACGGTTAGTAAATTGTGGAGCATGAGAAACTACTTAGTGGTAGTAAAGAGAGTTTCGGGCTAACAATATAGATTGGTTTTCTCGGCTCTGACTTGATGGATCAGGATTATGTTCTAATTCTGTATAGGTCCGTTTCATCTATGCAAAATTGATGAAAGTGTTTGAGCTACCCTCTACTTACGACTGGTCTCCCCCCCCCCCGGCCCCCCTCTTCTTCAGCTTCATCCTCAACTTATTTTTCAGGTAAATCCTGATGGAATAACCCAATTTTTTTTAAAAGTGTGTGAATAACTTAAATGTGCAGTAGGGCATGTAGAATTAAATACATCTTGGGTACCCTTGACCAGCTGGGAGATTTATGATATTAATAATAATAATAATATTTAGCACCACGTCTTACTACCCGTTCGGGTTATACGCATTTATGATATTAGTCTGTAGAATAAATTGAATTGTAAAAAACTACTTCTCATTTGATAAATGTATTTTTTCCTTATTCCTGTCTAAAGTTGTTCATTGATCCACTCTTACATCACACGAAGCGAGTGGTCTGAAAAAAAAAAACGGGAACGGTAGAGAGGCGGAGGAGTATTCTGAGGTTGAATAGATATTCGATTGCAGTGGCGCTACATAAACGAATTTTGATGACGGCGAAGTCGTTCCTAACATGTTACATTTTTCTACCATTGGGAATTCTTAGGAAGCCATGAGTTTTGAAAAGAGGTCAACGGGAAATATGGTTTATAAACGTAGATTACATATTTCTTCGGATAACAACATGTGGTCAAATTAAGAACTAATTCCACAAAATATATATGTATAATATATACATTCACAATTTCTACGAATAATACAATGACTATTAAAATCAGATAAAAGAGCGCCTAATTTTAAGTACTATTTTTTCAGTTTTTAAAACAAAAACACTTTTCTCCCAAAAATAAATACAATAATAATTCAGTATACTACATGTAGTGACCCCAAATGTATTTTTTAGTATTAATCAACGGTATAGTGGCAGTTGAAGAAAAACTTTTTAAATGAGAAGAAAATGTCTTATTCAAATTCTACTATGACAATGTCAAAAATAAAATAACTAATTGGAATTATTATGTGTATAAAATTAAACTTAAGATATGTAATGAAATAATATTCTGTTTAATCTATTCAACAAAGTTGTTTTTATTTAAAAATGTAAAGATACACACCTTAACTCACCTCCTTCCATCACATACTAGCTCCATAACCATAGGTATGAGATAAGGCAGGGTATTTAGAATATTGGCACCTGCATTAGAGTGTAGAAGGCATGATAAAACCACACTGTTAATTAATACTTGGAAGGTCACTCTCAACGAGTCCTGTAAATATTCGAACACTTGTCTTCCCGTCAAAGATAATCCCTTTAATTGCGAGCCTAATGGTTTATTAATGAAACAAATATCCGAAACTATTGTTAATGCATTTTAGTGGGGATAATCCCTCTTAGATATCATATTCTGAAAATTGAAAAATGACACCTGGACACAGGAATATGATATCTAAGAGGGATTATCCCCACTAAAATGCACTAACAATAGTTTGGCTATTTGTTTCATTAATATATGCAATCCTGTACAATTATATATAATTTTCTAATGGCTGCAAAAATTCCAACCACCAAGTCGCATATGGCTGCGTTCTTTGATGGCTGTGATCTTATATATAACTACATATTTACAAGCTGAAGACTTCCGCACGTCCATCTTAGACTCTGCCTTAAACTATGAGTGAAGAATAACCATGGGCACGGGAAGAATCCTGGATAGCTTAGTGGTAAGAGCATTGGCGTACTAATCCGAAGGTCCCGGTTTCGATTCTCGTATCCAGGTGTCATTTTTCAATTTTCAGACTAATGATTTATATTGTATGGCAATCAAATTGGACGTGGCCTATACCAATAAACTGGTTAGGGGGGATGATACAAAATATAAATTACCAAACAATATCTAAAATAAGTTTTTTTTGTCAATTGAACATGAGTATTCTTGATTTAGTGCCTTAATGATCTAGGGTAAGACTGGAGGATTAATTATTAAATTTCGCATATCAAGTCGGGAAGTGTTCGAACATTTATATATTTAATGAAGACGGGGGGAGGTGAGAAATGATTGGGGTTGTTGAGGGTGGATTATGGAGGGAAATATAACACATCATGGTGCTATAATGGAAAAGGTGCATATATTTTTAGAGTTAAATAATAAGTAGCCCATGTGTTATAAATACATTGTTTATAGAGTATTTAAAATTCACTTTTATCGGTGAGAACATAGTGAATTGTTATGGCTGTTTGCCTAATCATAGACGAGATAACAGCACACACATTTAATAAACACGACATAGATGTACTCTTTTATAATTGTTTAATTTAATAACAAAGAATGTAATGTACGATAATTTACAAAAGTTGTCTACAGATATAATAACCTATCTCTAAGATATTTCGAGACCAATAAAAGTTTCTATATTTAACTACATTTTCTGATGAATTAGTCAAACAACTGAACCTCTGCTCTCAGTTTTTATATGGATGAACTGCGGGTCATGAACAGGACGTTTAACCCCACGTTTTTGTCGCTGAGAAATCTTAAAATTGAAGATTTCCTTTTAAATGTGTTGGTCACCTTTTTGCTCCCAACAGTATTTTACTCTAGATTTGTAAAAACATCACCAAATAGTCTGAGATGTAGCTGTAATTAATTAAAAATACTTTAATATTAACAATATAAAAAGTTTATTTTTGGTGACTTTACTCCCTAGGTATTACCAAGTAACATTTACTTCAGATACTACCACATTCTATAAACTCTCGTTGGTTCATACATGGACTTAGGCACGAGTCTCGTTTGGTATGATTTTCCATTGATGGAGAGGTAAGAGTTAGTCCCAAACTTGTCTGGTTTTTCTTGTTTCCTACTCCCCTTTTCAGAAAATGTGGCTAACCCACAACTAACCTCTATTTCATTAAAGTAAATATGCAGATAGCCCTGAGGATTGAAAATGATTTTCTCACTTTTAAATATAACCAATAAATTTAAAACATTTAACTAGATGGCGCGCCCGTACTTCGCAAGGAAAACCGATAAAATAGCTTTGTTATTTTTAGTATGTGAAATAACCACAGAGAATAGTAACTTAATACTAAATTATTTTTAAATATTTATTCTTTATTGGTTTAAATTGGGAAAGTAGGATTAATAAAACACAGTGTCAGAAGATAAATATAATCTGAACAAATTTTAAAATCTGACATTTATTTTAAATATTAAGTTATAAATTCTCTATACTCAATACTTTGAATTATTGCCGATTGGTGCAAGTAAATAAGAAAAATGAATGTTACAGCATAAATAATTGGTTGTTAAAGGGTTGTCATTAAATGTGATTAAAAGTGTTTTAGCATATTTTTTATCACATTCACCCCGGTTAAGCATTTATACCTCATTAACCCCTTTCACCCATTCTACCTTTTTTGTACTTTACACACATTCATTATGTTAAAATTATAGCATGCGTCTTACTACCAGTTCGGGTGTTACGCTTAATTACTAATTACGCTAATAGGTTAGGAATTGAGAAGATTTAATTTGAGGAAGTGAACCCACATTTTTGTGGGAGGAGATTGAAAATCTATCTAGGGAAAAAAAACTAAATTTTTTCCCAACCGATATTCGAACCACAATCTACCCATCCTCATCAGTTTAGCTTAACACTAAAATAGTGCGTTAGCAAACTACGTCAATGAGATGGGTCATTCATTATGTTCTGATAAAAATATTTATTTTAAAAGTGACATATTTCAACCTCTATATTTAGATGGAGCTTGACTTTTTTTATACTCCAAACTTCAAAATAAAGGGTTTTATAGTTCTCTCTTTCCCCGTGTCTGCTTGCTAAGAACTACAGCAAAAACAGTTATATCAAATTCGTTCAAACTTGATGTTTAGACGATATAGAGTCATGTATCAAGAGGAAATATTGAATTTTTGTCTAGCCTAAAATTAAGATTAGTTTCGCTTGATGATTTTTGAAAATTTTAAATTATTACTATTTTTTTAATTCTGAATACTTTATTTATATTTCTAAGCGTGTATAAGCCTAGTGTTAATTTTATTAAAACCAACTATTTATTTGTATGCCTATATTAATAGGATGGGGCTGAAGACAATAGAATTTGAAAATATATATATATATATTTATATATATTTGCGTGCATTGGGTATTACAACTCTATCATTAAACTCAGTCAATATTAGAGTCCTTGTTCTCCCCATCATGAGAAAACTACACTATATGATTTTGATGTCATAACCCGCATGCCCACAAATTGTATTTTTTTAATTTTCATATAGGCTTATTAAATTATATAAAATGTATAATAGTTCTAGTCATTATTCCATATTTTATGATAGAGTGATTCACATTTCAATTCTGTGACAATCTTATAAAACAATTGGAGTAAGGGGAGTCGTCGTCCTTCCCTCATTTTAACTTCATTTATAACCGGGGGCGAAACGGTCTTGAAAGAAAAAAAGTGTCCCACACATTCAATTACCCCTACTTAACTTCTACCCTCCTGGCACTTTTCCCAAAAACTTTAAGTATACCTGTTTCTACCTCCTTAGTTTGCTACTGCCTTGGAAATTCACCCTCACTAAGGCAGCAATTACATCCATGACTTGTCTGACATATTTCTTCAATTTTACACGCGAGTTCACTGGGGCACGAAGGGTACCTTAGAGGGGGAGGTGTGTGGAGAAAGACGGTTTGCTAGAGAATATGACGCTATGTAAGATAATATTTACGTTTGTGTTCTGTTAACTTGGGTAGAAGTGAAACGATAGTGAACAGGTTTAGGGGGGAAGGAAGTTAAGGGTTTCTAAGGGGGAGAAGGGGAACATAAAGGGGTAAAGGAAGAAGATGGCGTCATGGCGTGAGTTGGTTTTGAGTTTTGTAATCAGAAGAGCAAACAATTACCCTCTCAACGGGTAGTTTCTCTGTATCTGTGTTTCTGTCCTCCTTACTCCTCCATTCACCGTCCTACCCTCTTTTGTGACATCCCTTCCCCATCCTATGAAATCCCTATCCCTTCTCTTTTTCTATTCTCACCCTCTTAACACCCAACGTCCCTTATCATTGTCACCCATCCCATTCTACTAACACAAACTCTACCCATTGTTACATCCGCGGCTAGAAGTGGGCAAGTCCAGTGGGTGAGCCCCCCCCCCCCCCC
>CABFOW010000417.1:137675-167235 GCA_902141385.1 Timema californicum
CCCCCCCCCCCACACACACACACACCAACTTCATCCCTACCCAACCCTACCTGATTCAATTCTACAGACTCAATAATGGCGGCAGAATACAATGTAGAGAGGGAACCAGCTAGTTACAATCACTACGATCGCTCGGATGGACATCGGTAAGGTCACTCCTCCCCCTTGCCTCTCGCTTCACAACCCTACAAAACGATAGCCCCCTCCCTCCCCAAAACAATTTTTTTTTATATTTTATTTCAGTGCGGATTGTTTGCACAATGGTCTTGCCGTCTGAAGCTGTGATATTATGTTTGAACTGTTCTCGTAAGCTGGATCGTAGCCATTCAGGATTCTGGAGCGCTCTTCTGTATGTATATAATATAATGTATGGCGAGTCATGGATATGGGGTGGCAGGAGAGTGGGATCGTGCTAAAGTGGGGACGCTCAGAGTCACACTTATGAATTATATGACAAAAACCTAATCCAAAAACTATCATCTCCAGAATTAATAAAGATATATAAAAATTTGTACTGTCTAAGCTATACACATATAATAATTAAATAGATCGGGGTTTAGACTATTGATTTAGAGCATATGTATTAAAATAGTTACTTATATGTGTTTAGATATATCAACACCTTATCTCAGTCAGTAGCGTGTTTATCTATTGAGCTATGGGTTCCGGGTTTGATTCCTGGCATTATCAACGACAACAACATTGATGAAATGAGGGTTTCCCCTTTCACAGTGATGAATTAACGGGCGGGGGCTGAATGTTGTGTATATTCTACATAAAAGTTAATTTATAATAAGTTGGTTCAGTAAGTTCACGTTAAAGAAAATTAAATGAAAAATTATATTGATAAAATATAGTTTTTTTTATTTCCTCATTGTAATTGAGTTGGTTGGGTGAAAGTAATAGTTTCATAACGTTTAATTTTTTTAATGAATATGTGAAAATATTATTGTTAGCTTGTAAACCAACACTCAACCTATTACGATTCAGCTATATTTACACATTTAAAAAGAATTATGATCCTTACAATCGATTTAATCAAGGTAATTATTTCTATTTTAAGCAACATCAGTTTGGTAACCAAATAATATATATTATTTTACTGTAATTAACACATTTAAATGTAATGTTATGGTACTAATAGCAATACACAGTGAAAAGAACATTTTTTAAAGATGGGATTTATCTAGTTATAATGATACTTTTTTGTGGAATCATAGTCGGCAGTTATAGTTTATATTTTTATCTTTAATAAATCGATATTTATTTATAAAAGTATTAAAACCAACATTCTTAATAAGTGTATATCCAATACGTTATAAATTTAAAAGCAAAACATATATTTTCGTTATTAAATATATATTATGTTCTTTTTTTTATTATTAAATCAAGATTTCAAAATACGATAAATAACTAACATGTTATATTAAAAATCAGTTTAGGCGTGACCCTCATAATATCTCAGTTATTTTCAGGAGAATTAGGAAGTATATAGTAGGATTCTATTTATGAAGGAGAGGATTTCTAGTAGTTATTACTCGCTGTGCTTTAACAAACTATTTGAATTTATTTCCTTCATTAATAAAGTAGAAATGGCTTATACGTACATATTTTTAGACTCGTTTCTAAAATTTAGGTAAGATTTCGAATAATTGATTAATTTATAAAATACAAAAAATATGTTTTGTGGTCAGCAGTGATAATTTGTTTCTTTATTCATTGTGTTATTCTATATTTGTGGATAGTAAAGATAAATAGAAACTTACTAATATTACATGACTATGTATGAAAAGTAGACTTAGCATCTTTTGAAATTGTAGAAAAAAATATTCCTATTAAATTTAGTCTGTATTCAATAAAACCATGTACCCAGATCAGAATAGAACAAATTATCCACATAAGCAAATTAAACGTGTACTTAGTCGGTTATAGCATGGACGCTCTCTAATTGTTCGTCCTGTATTCGTAGCGAAATAGGAGGGTTGGGAGGGGGGGGGTCAAAGGATAGGGGCCCTTTACTATCAGTAATTACAGGGCATAATAAGTGTGGTGCATGTGCAGTAGTATTGTGGCCAACTGAAGGACATGGGCATTCGTGTCACGTCGTCATTATTGCACATTCCAAAGTGCCAAGCCACAATTCTCAAAACGCAGTATAATTTCCATAGGAACTAACTTATCTGTCACCTATAAAAGCGACTAGATCTAATTTAACATATTATATCAAGTCATATGATATTTAGATGTAATTTTCGATATATATTATCAATAACTACTTTATAAAATAGCCTTTTTATTTATTTTCAGCATTAGTAGCTTTAATATTAACTGCTACACATACAACATTACGCCACCCATCCCTATCTTGAGATAGTTTTATCCAGTCTCCCTCATTACACCCTATCCCTATATTAGGCTAGTTATATCCAGTCCTCCTCATTACACCCTATTCCTATATTAATCTGGTGCTATCCAGTCCCCCTTTTTACACCCTATCCTTATTTTGAGATAGTGATATCCAGTCTCCTTCATTACACCATATCCCTATATTATTCTAGTGCTATCCAGTTCCCGTTATTACACCATATCCCTATATTAGGCTAGGTCTATCCAGTCCACCTCATTACACCTTATCCCTATATTAAAATAGTGCTATCCAATCCCCCTCACTACACCCCATCCCTATATTAGGCTAGGTCTATCCAGTCCCCCTCATTACACCTTATCCCTATATTAAAATAGTGGTATCCAATCCCCCTTAATACACCCCATCCCTATATTGAGCTAGTGTTATCCAGCCCCTCATTACATCATTAGCCTATCTTGAGATAGTTATATCCATTCACCCTCTATACATCCTATCCTTATATTAGGCTAGTGCTATCCAGCCAACCTCATTACACCTTTTCTCTTTCAGGTCCATTATATTGTTATCCTCCCATTTACGGCTGGGTCTTTCCAAAGGTCCATCTCTTCTCATTGGTTTTGCCAATCAATACCTTGAATATGGTTCTAGTTACTACCATTAGCGCTTCATGTCCTGACCACCGTAATCTACAAGAATTGACAGGAAATAACACCGATAATATACGAGCATATAATAATTTTGGCAAAATAAAATTGCAAATTTTCCTTATTGTGAAAATAATCCTATGCATTGCACTATTCCTATGAAGCTACAACTGGACTAGCAAGCAGGTATTGGAAAATATATGTCTTGAATAAAAAACTGACTAAGGCCATGGGCTGGAAACCTTAATGGATGAAAAGTAATTTGCAGCCCTCCATAAACCACGAATGTTACAGTAGTAGTACAGTTATTCTTATGCCCTTAGAATTACTACACCTCATAAATAAGGAAGATATAAGCTTAATAGGACATTTACCCGCATTTGAGTGGAGTTAGAGTGTAAAACAAATAAGTAAAAAGCCACCTCCTAAGTACTCCCAGCAGAGTTTTGAACCCTGACCTCACCATCACAGGTGGTACAAAATGACTTTGTGGCTAGGCTCACGTGACCAATAATGTGAATATGAGTAACCGTAAAAAAAATTTAAGAGGGTGTGGCGATATGTGAATTCAAGATTTTCTATTTCGGTCTAAATGTTAATTTAGGTGGTTAAATGGGCCATTATGAAGCTTATGAGATCTATAATCTCTCTTTAAGGTAAATATTTTAGGCATTAATGTTATTTGTATATTTAAATACCCTGAATAAAAGTTAACGTATGTAATAGTTTCAATAAAAAAAGTATTCATGTCGTTTCAAATTGTTTTCAATATGCCACTATTTGTGTGTTCAATTAACTTAAAATTATTAAATAATTCGGTTGTTCTATTATGAAGGTGTGTCACTTTCCATTGGGAGTAGACACAGTCTTCCAACTGCTCTTTTTAATACTCCCTACGGGCGTTTTGATGGTGGCAACACGCACCAACCCGTCGCTTTCAGGATGAATTTCTACGATGCGAGATACATTCCATTTGAGGGGGGGGGGGAGGAGTTTTCATCTCGGAGGAGAACCATATCCCCTTTCTTCAAGCTCAGTTGCTCCTTTGTTTATTTTACCCGTTATTGGAACTGGGTGAGATATTCCATGGACCAGCGAGTCCAGAAGTGCTGCATTATCTGTTGCACTCGCTGCCATCTAGAGAGTCTAGTAATGTGTATTATTTGTAAGTCTGGCTCCACCACAGTAGTGAGTGCATCACCGTTTAGGAAATGTCCCGGTTTTAAGGGGAATGGGTCATTGGGATAAGAGTACATAGGAGTTAAAGGGCGAGAATTAAGACAAGACTCTAAATGTTAGACAAGTGTTTATCTCTTCATATGTTAATGTAGCAATTCCCACAATACGTTTGTGGTGATACTTCACTGATTTAACTGCTGTTTCACAATGTCTTCCAAAATGGGGGTATCGTGGGGGAATGAAATACCATTTGATCTTGTCTCTAGTCAATAAATCCGTTAGCTTCTGTTTATTATTATTATTATTATTATTATTATTATTATTATTATTATTATTATTAGCACCGCGTCTTACTACCCGTTCGGGTTGTACGCACTTACGCTAATGTGTAATGGTAGGGTGATTGTGAGATGAAATGTAGGACCTACAGTTTAACGTGGAATCCGAACCACGGTGGAGGCCTGGCATTCCCCACATTCACAAGATGTCTTGTCAGCGGTGAAGGAAGGGTTTGGTAATCATATAAATCTATGCCGGGACCGAGGATTGAACCCCGGCCACCAGCATAGAAGTCTGACACCTTACCCCTAGACCACCAGGTCGCCAGCTTCTGTTAATGAATCTCAGGTGTAAGGATATTGTGAAGTTCTTGAAGTTCTCGATTGGCACCTACAAAGCTTGTTGCATTGTCTGAATATATATGAGAACATTTGCCCCGGCGAGCCATAAACAGTTTTAAGGCTCCCAGGAAACTGTATGTGGTTAGATCGCTTACTAATTATAAATGCATTGTCTTTGTTTCATTGCAAACAAAAACTGATATCTAAGTTTTTACTGTGGTATTTTCACGTCAACGACTAGGTTGGATGTATACTGGACCACAATAATCAACTCCAGTGGGTAAGAATGGTCGCGTGGGTTGTAATCTGTGCCATGGAAGCTCACCCATGAGTTAAATTGAGGACTTAGGGTTAGCCTCGAAATATTTGACACAATTATGAACTATTCGACGTGTTAAATTGCGTCGGTTTAGTGGCCAGTATACTTGTAGTACAGCTGCAAGAAGTGCCTGTGGCCCAGAGTGTAATAGTTTTATATGTTCATGTTGCATGATCACATACGTTAGTTTATTCTTAGAGGGTAAGATAATTGAATGTTTCTGATTGTATAGTGCTAGAGCCTTTTAAATTTTTCCTCCAACTCTGACGAGTCCATCCTTATCGATAAATGGAGATAATGTTTTGAGTTTACTCTTTGGTCTAACTTGCTTGGAATGTAATGTCACATAGTTCTGCTCAAAACTCAGTGCGTTGAACATACTTAATCCATTGGTTAAGATTGTTATGTAGTTCTTCTATGCTTTATACTCCTGCCTTACTATAAATTGAAAATTGTTTCATATTTTTTATAGCCTGGGAAAAATAAGCTGTTATTCGCTGCAATTTAATCAACGATGAATACTTGTCCATCAAGATTTGATACTCAGTGGCTACCATTGTAACTGTCAAAGTACCCCTTTCTGGTAAGTCGATTGAGTCTTCTGGCTCGTATGTTGGTGAAGAATCCTGTTCATTTACTAGACAAGGTGGTTCATACCACCTTTATTCTGCTTTCGGTATATGTTTGGGTGTCATGCCCCTGGAAATATTATCAGCAGGATTGTCTTGTGAATGTACATGTGACCATTTATACGTCCTTGTTAACTCTTGAATCTCTGCTAACCGGTTATCTACAAATGTTTTCCATTGATTGGAGGGTGCATTTAACCATGATTAAACTTTGGATCAATCAGACCATAAAGTGCATTTGAAGAGGTTGCAAGGTGTCTTGTGCACTAGCTGTGCCAATAACAATGCTGCACCAAGTTCAAATCTGGGAAGTGTCATCTTCTTGAGAGTAGTGCAACACGTGACCTAGAACATATTACATATATGATTGTGTTTCCAGCATAAGCTCTGCATTTGATGTAGATGCAATTACCGTGGGCGACCTGTGAAGCGTCACAAAATTCATGTATTTGAACGTCAACTTGCTGATTGCCTAATATGATTCTAGTACAAGAAGCTGATTGAGGTGGATTAATTCCCCCTTTGTATATATTCCATAATGTGAGATGAGTTGTGGGTAAGGGTCCATCCCATCCTATCTTGAGTTGCCACAATTGTTTCATGAAAACCTTTGTCTTGATTATTACTGCCCCGATAAGTCCTAGTGGGTCAAAGATATGTGCTATATCTGAAAGTACAGAGCGTTTTGAACTTTCGTACAAAAGTTTGTCTTGTCCTATTGAATAATGAAATTAATCTAAAGTAGGATTACACTATATACCTAGTGTTTTGATATACCTTCCATCATCCTCATGGATTTTATGATGAGCTGCTTTCATTTTCATGTCAAAATTAGCTATTATCTCTAAATTGTTTAAACACAATTTTCTCAAACCCTCCACGTTGAAGCATATATGTGAGTTGCCCTCGAAGTATCTGTGCTTCAGATATAGAGTTTGCACCTGTCATCACATCATCTACATAAAAGTATCTCATTACTACCTGGTAGGTCAACGGCAAATCATAATGTTCATCTGAAGCAAGTTGTTGAAGACAATGTTTCTGAAGAAGTACCATAAGTTACTGTTGTAAGCAGTAATATCTTGATAGGTTTACAAGAGTTATCTCACCAGAGGATTCTTTGTAGATGAGTATCTGCTGAATTTACCTGTATCTGCCTATACATCCTTGTAATGTCAGCAGTCATGACAAATTTATAGAATCTGAATCTAGTCACTATTGAAAATAGGTATTGTTTTACTGTTGGCCCAACCATCAGTGCGTCATTAAGTTAGACTCCTATTGAAGATCTTGTGGATGCTTCAAATACAACGTGGAGTTTTGTAGTGATGCTACTCTCGTTTATTACCACGAGAAGTTGTGAGTAATGCTCCCTCCCAGAAGAAGAGTTAATTTCCTAGATTGAAACTGTTTGCATGTGATTTAAAATTTCGTACGCATTCATGAAACTAATATACGAGTATTTGAGTTCAGGGTGCTTTGAAAACTGCCTCTCTAAATGTTGGAATCGTTGTACTTCATTATTCATGGAATCACCTAATTGAGCTATGTTCTCCTTAGTTGGTAATATGACTATGAAACGTCCTTGTGAATTTCTCTTGACGTTGTTCTTAAATTATTCCTCACATGATAACTCTTCACCAGACTAACATGGTGTAGAAAAACACTTTTATAGTTACCAGAATTTTTGTAGCTGTCTGTCAAGATTATCTGTAATGGTAAAATAACACAATGTGTTTGTATAAGAATGTGTAATTAAAGTTGAATGTGGTTCTGAAGATGCTCTTGGATCAGTCTTGCCTGACCCTATCTAACCTAAAATTGTCTTCTGCAAAATGGGTGCATACCTATGAAACTCTAGTTTGACCTATGTGCAAAAGTTCACTCCAATTAAAATATCCACCATAACAGGCACGTTGAGGTTTGGATCCGCAAGGTTAACTGTGGCTGGAATTGACCAATGTGATATGTCTACATGAGTAAAAGGTAAATCTTGTGTGATTTTTTGCAATACTAGAAAATCTAAATTAGCTGAGTATGCATTAAATCTAGACTTTATCATGCATTGAACGATTGATGACGATATAGTTGTTGACTGCGCAATGGCCGATATTGAAGAGAAACTTCTAATTCTTCTCAAACCAAGCCTTTGTGCAAGCTCTCCTGTGATATAAATTGATTGAGAACCTGAATCTAGTAGAACTCTGCAAACACTTGGGTCTTCATTTACATCTAGCACGTCAATCAACGCGGTTGACAACATTACTCTGACTGGCCTAATCTAAGATATATGTTCACTGGTTGTTGTCGTTTGACCTTGAAACTCTACTCCTGGATATTTGTTAGAAGCCTGTGTGTTGTCTTCCTGATTGTAAACTAGTGAAGTCTTCTAATCTAGTCACAAAGTCGAATGTTTTCTGACATCTATAAGGTGAAGTAATGTGTTATGTTTTTTAGTGCAAATTTTGCATGTACTCGAATTGCATTGCTTAACCCGATGGCCATAATCCTTGAGATAATTGAAACATAAACCTATTATCTTCACCTGTTGGATCCTCTCTGGAATATAAAGCCTGTTAAACGTATCACGGTGGTATATTTGATGTGATTGGTCACATAATTTACACGCCTTTAACTCATGTGGTGTTACATACACCCCTTTTGTATTGAGCATAGTCTTGAAATGCCGGCTACCCTGTACATTTTATTGTGAAAGTTTTGTTTGTGAATCCCTAATGGATTCAACTGCTTCTAATATTTGTCATCAATGTTGTAAAAACTCATCAAGTTGTTTCATAATTATCAGCTTGTTCCCTGATATTAAAGTTTCCCATTCACGTTGTGTTGTGTTTTATAACTCGTTTGTGATAAAATATGTCAATAATGTGTTCCACGTTTCTGTTGGTTTGTTCAAAGCATCTAAAGCTCTCAGATGTTTATTTGTTTCGTCTAAGAGTTGACGTAGATATCCAGACCCTTCTTTTTCCACCCGCGGTGACCCAAACGAGGCCTGCACATGTTTTCCCACAGTAATACTCTTATTTTCATATCACTCTTTTCAATAGAGTTCAAGATATTTCATAGTTGTTGGATGAAATTTCTAAAGATTGAATGACCTTTGCTGCATCAGCTTTCACCGAAGCTCTAAAATAGTGAGGTTTCTGTATGTTCGTTAACTTACTATTAGTATTGATAAGTGATTGAAATGTTTCATAAATACCCAACCATTCGATGTAATTTCCTTGATATGTTGGTAAATTAATTACTGGTAACCTAACGGCTTCTCTGTGTGGGGTTTGTGTATGTGTGACTGCCATCGGAGTGGCTTCATTTGACAAGCCAGATGCATAACCTTGAATAAATATATCTACTGAAGCTGCGAGATCAAAGTATGTGTTTTCAAATGTTTCCCTTTCATGTATATATATATTAATAACCGTCAAGTGATTAAATTTGTAACTGTACATATTCAAAATCTATCCAATATTGTTCTAGTTTTGATAATCTTAATTTCAATTGAATTATTGATTGATTGTGATCGAAATTCTCAAAGTATGTTGTAATCTAGTTATTTGTGCCTTTATTTGGCCTCTGATTATAGCTAGGTTTTGATTTCATCATCCATGATTCGTATACTGATAATAAATTACAATTTACACATATATATTTGATTTGTCTTAAAAAAGGAATCAAAGGGAATTAATGAATAATTAACTTGTTAATTATACTGAAATTATATTTGAAATCAATGTTATTTAGTAGAAAGCTATATGGAAGGAAATATGAATACACCCACAGAAGATGTCTTGAATAACACTACAATTGACGTTATTGTACTTTCACGTTTTGATTGTTTCACATGATTTATTGAATTTCACTTTGCTCTATTTAAATTAATATTCACACTAGTTAATCTCGGTTCGGAGGACCACCTTTTTTTGTTGAATTATCAGTGAACTGTACACTATTTTATTTTGTATTACGCCATCACATCTGACCGTCCCGGTCCACTGCTGGACCAAGAGTCCTGGATAACTCTCCCACACAGACACAGTTGCCACTTCTTCCCCTGGCGGTGACATCAAAAACACTCTTTTTACCTAGGACGCAACCAATTTGATTAGAGCTAATATGTGGTTACTAAAAAACGTATTTAGAAAAATGAAGTTATTTGACCAAATTTATACAAACAAAATAGTTACTAAACATTATATAAAAAAGGAAGGTACCTTTAAAAAAATGACATGTTAATAAATAGCCTTGCTCATTTTCAATAAACCGAAATATAATAAGCTATGAGTCTCTTATTTGATAGGCTTATATAACTGGTGGTCACGTGGTATAAATCATTAGGTTCACAATGGAGTGGTAAAATTTAAATTATACTGGCTGATTTGAGGTTGATTTTGCATATGCCAATTATCACTGGGGTTTTACCAACTCCATTTAGCACTGATTATAATATTACATCTCTAAACTATGTCTATATATAAAATTATATGAAGATACAAGTTATTAGGAGAATAGAGTGGGGAACCATTTAAGGTCAAACACTTTAGTATATTGGGTATGGATTTGAACCACTACCTCTCCATAATAAAACAATTCTAGAAGATAACTTTGTCCGCGTGATTACCATGTGAGTTACAGTAGCCTCATGGCTTCTTTGGCACTAACTGACAGCCCCAAATTGACTTCTTACAGCCAACATTTAGGTATATACCTAAATTTTGACCATTAGAAGTGACAGCTGCTAAACACATATTTTTGCAGATCATATGGCTCGGCGTAGGAATATATAATTTGGTCTGGTAACTTTTCAAGGCCGTCAGATGTGAGCTGTCAGTCAGCACCAAATAAGCCATGGGGCTACCGTACTTATGTTTTTGATAGCATATAATACATATTATAATTTAATGAAATAATATTTATCATATTGGGAGTATACAGTGAAATAAGTATTTAAACTTACCACGATCTTAACGCCGTGAGTTATACAGTTCGGCAACACTTGTATCAGAACTGTGGCACGGGTTGCGTTATAAGTTAAGGTACTTGTTTCCAGTCTGGAGGATGTGGCATGTTTCGGGTAGGGTCGTGATACCTGTTGAGGTTATAGCTGTATATATGCACTTTAAGTTGATTATAATGGTAATAGGACGGTACAGAACTCAATTATAAATGCAAGCGGTTAGTGTGATAAGCATTGTTTGGTTACTGTTTGTATTCATTTTGGTTACTCAACTCTGATAATTAATTACTTGCTGACCGAGTTTTCTGTATCAATCTCATTTTTAGGTGATTGTCATTCCTAGAATAACTTACAAACTACCCATTGGGATTGTTTATTCTGTTTTAGGACATCTTATTTTTTATTATGTATTAGTTAGCTTATACAAGCAATTAATAGTTATTAATGTATATACATGGGCTTTACGACAAGCTCATTTGTTATGACAATAGTAAGGTCAGGACTCAAATTCCAACTGTAGTGTTACGAGTGTCTTTACTAAATGGTTTCCTCCTTATGCTTTCACGTAAATAAAGATATATTTCCTCTAAATTCTACATACATCACAATTATAATTGCATGCAGGTAGTCCAGGTGGGCAGTAAAATTCGGTAAAAATAATAATTTAAAAACTATTATACAAATGCTTGATGTCTATCAAGTTATCGTGGTGGTCTCAAAGTCCAAAATTGGAGTCAAACCCCTAAAAAATTTGGAAACCGTTTTTCTATGCGGTGTTGCGAGCTGACAGACGGTATTCAATATTTGAAAACGCCGTGATTGGTACGCAAATAGCAGTACTTAACTGCATAATAGATTGCCATGTCTTTCCATCTCACGGCGTTAATGATTTTATAGCTATGGTAGGATTGTGGCAAGAAGACACATTTAGAAAATACTAACATATTGTTTGCGGTTAACATGAATTAAATTTGTAATATTTATGATTTAAAAAGAGTTAATACAATACTTATAAAATAAGCAACTGCTATTTTGTAACATGATGTATAGTTAAATAAAAAATATTTGTTTAACTTCTATTACTTTCCATAGTGTTTCTTCTTTATCTGAATATGCATATATATTTTGTTGAGTTATACCATGGTTTAATGGATGATTCCATAGTGTTTATTCTTTATCTGAAAAAGCATATATATTTTGTTGAGTTATACCATGGTTTAATGGATGATTTATTTTCATCAGTAAGAAAGGGATAATTAATAGTTGAGCTATAAAATATGCTTTTAATAAACGAGTGCAGACTAAAACTATATATCACAAAAAGTATTTTGTTTAAATATTGTTTTCTAACAATTCATCCTTAGAGAATAATTAGAGCTTATATTTACTTAATGCTGAATATGTATCAATCATTTTGATAAATAACCTTCTCTAGACGCAATAAATTAATCACATGTAATTAGTAAGAAAGACAAGTAGACAGCCTTCTTGAAATATGAGTCTGGACAAACAGTAAAATAAAACTAACAATCTACGATAGGGCATAAAATTATCAGTGCATTAGTGCATATTACATTACTACATGGATAAATATTAATTTAACAGGGCTATAATTAAAATGTGTAAACTTTTTTAACTCAATATTTATCTGTAAGTTATATTTAATTTTAATTATGTAATATTATGATTAGTATTTTGTAATTTTACTAAAACTCTATTGCCCATGATTATGAACATTAATTAAATACAAATAAAACAATGATATTAAAAAACATTTTAACCGGAATAAAAAGAAAGTTAAGTTTTTTATGAAACATTTATATTAAATATCTATTAATATAATTCCAAATAATTTATTTATATAAATAAGGAAAATATTATAAAATCATAAATAAAAAATTTGGCATTATATTAACATCTTAGTATTAATCATTTTCAACAATATTAAATAATCGACCTTGTGGTCTTGGGTATAATGCTCTCCTAAGGACCTCTTGTTTGTGGGTTCAATTCCAGCTGAAGGAGCAGGATTTTTCTAAAAGAACACTGAAAGCCATGTAAAAATTCCTTTATCGGCAAAATTGGTAAGCTTTTCCCGCTCGCTACTCTCGTGTTAGACTAAACTACCAAAGACGGAAAGATCGGGGTTCAATCTTAGTCCTGTGCACTGAGGGTTGTTTTTCCTAAATGGTGTTCAACTTCCCTTTCGTCAGAATGCAGGTGCACTTCCTCTCAATTAAGCCTTCCTAGTCCCTAAGCCATTAGTCTAATTAGTGCATAAGCGTATAATCCAAATGGGTAGTAAGACGCGGTGCTAAGAAATTCAGGTCGAACACGTTAGAATAATAAATATAAATACTAATATTTATGATGTAAATATAATAAAGATAAATAATAAATAACATCAAACTTACATTACTTGGTGCATATCTTTATTAATATTATATATATACTATTTTGCCCTGGTTGAAAAAAATATTTATAATGTAAACGTTAGTTCAATAAGTTAATCTATATACCAAAACATAGGACAGCTAAAGTACAATTTTTTTGTATAGCTCATTCATGAGGTATCAAAGTTTTGGAACCTTTTAAAAAGTGAGCTCGAATTTAATAACAACAATGTACAGTACCAGATACTTTATTGGTAATTTAAATGTATTTCAACATCATTTAGACAGGTTTTTTCCATTAAAAATAGAAAAAATTTCATACTTTTTAATAAAATCTTTAGTCTTATAAAAATATATTGAATAATACTTTTAAAAGGAACATAAAATTAAACTTATAATTGTGTCATACTAAAACAATAATAAATGGGTGTTTCATTCTGAACCCTTCAAAATAAATCTTAACCTTTAACGTAAGAAAAATATTACTTTACGTATTTTTAATCTACATGTTCTCTTTCTTTTGAAAACCTACACAATGTGTTTTTAAATTTTTCATTCAAGAAAAAAAACTCCATTGCGTGAGACCGTGATAATATTACACTGACCTAGCTGCCGCCACCGTTAGCATGATAGTTCTTACATTTACTGATAGAGAGTCCTATGTGATCATCACAAGAAACCCTTCGGCCATTTATCTCAGTTTTATATACCGGAGTCGTTACTATTTTTTCAAGTAGCAGATCATTTGTCCATACCAGGCTGAGTTGATCCTGTTACAGAGTTATAGCTTCACACAAAAATATATAGGAGTAAGGAATCAAAAAGGGACCTAAGGATAGGAACTAAGGAAGCATTTTAATTAAATAAATAACATATTTATATATCTCACTCATTTTATCCTTATTTCCAAAATATTTTGTTGTATAATACTTAATTTGAAAATAATTAGGAACTTGAAAGATCACTGCCAAATATAAAAAAGTACGCTACCTTACCCGATCTTGAGTAAGTTCTATCCAGTACAGCTCATTACATCAAATTTTTCAAAGTCAATTATAATATTATAGAATTTTTATTCAAATTATTAAAAAAATTACAATCCAAATAGAAAAATCGAACTTAGGACTTTAACCACGCACCTATATTCTACCACAGGCAATTTATGTTCCCCTGTATTTAATTTAATTTGGCTATCATCCCTTATCCTATGGAGTGTTGACAATCATTATATTTCAGTTCATGAAACACAATAATAAAAGATAATGTATTGGCCGATTAAGGCTACATTCTTTATTGTTTCAAACACTTGAGCTAATTTTATGGAATTGAAATATTTTTAAACTAAACCACTCGTACTCATAATCACTATTTTTGACCCAGTTTTACCTTAACCAACCCCAAGAATTCAGTAGGTTATCCTCTCATCATAATACATTGTGCGAGGGTGAAGGCTCTTCGTATAGGGGGGGGGGAGGGAAGTGAGGGGTAATAAAGAAGGGGGAGGTGTGCCTCGTGTATGACAACAATGTAGAGAGGGTAATGTTTCCTTGTCGCCTCTAATTAAGAGCTTCAAGGGATTTATCTCCGTGTGCGTCTAATGTCTACACTTGCCGCCACATCGCGCTAGGATACATCCTTATACACTACCCTTACTCTCCGGGGACATTATCAAAGAGACTCTCTTAAAGCAAGAGTCATTTATGTCCCAGTTAACAAGAAGTTCTGATTTCACACCACATGTACATTATTTTCACTATAAACTAATTAGAAATGTTGTTACATATAAAGAATCAATATATAATTCATTTCATAGCTAAAATGTAATAAGCTTCTTATCTTATGGAAAGTTGGACATCATAATTTGACCATTTTTGACATAGTATAGTGTTTATTGCAAATAAATTAGAGAGAGGTTGAATAAAAATCGAATATGATTATATTCTGAAATTTGATGAATTTAAAAAAATGTCTTCACTCTTGCGACGTGACTTACAACATATGGGTTTACACCTTTAAAAAGGTTTATTTTAATTATTTGATTATATAGGTATGATATAATCTAATAAAAGGAGGAATCGATTCACAATTATAATAATCAAAATCACTTTCTACCAATTTGATAAATCTTAATGAAGTTCTTCGTTGAATCTCGGTTGGGTACACTTTAAATGAAGATATATCAGTCTAGATTTGAGGGGCTCATAATAAAATATGGATATCACCAACTAAAACCAAGAGTCACATAGTACTTTAAAATATATTTTAACAATAAGTACAGATTTATTTTAAATAGTTTTATTTATTTGGGATTGTATGAGATAAAGGCCTATTTTATTCTACATACTATGGAATAGTCCATAGATATTGTATGTTAATATTGTATTTTAATTCTATATATTCTGAAGTGTTAATTATGATATATAACTTTGATAAAGTTATAGTTTACAGTAGAAAAAGGTAGTATTTACTTTTCATTTATTCGAAGTATGATTAACCTAAATTCATGGTAAAAATAAGTTTAAAATGTATATATATTAATATTAGATTTATATATATACATTAATTTAATATTAAAAACGATTGATTTCACTATAGATAAATGATAACAATAGTAAATATTTATAAGTGTACGTTTGTTCAACTATCACTTTAGAAGAATATAATATTAAACAAAATTTTTTTTAATATACTATTAAGCTGTAACATTTATTAATTTGATAATATCACTATAAAATATATAAATTCGTTTTCATCACAGCAAAGAATTAAAATATTAATTTTTTAATATATTTATCAAACTTAGGGTTTTTTAAACTTTTTGTTAATACTGGTGTGCAAGGTATTATTAGTACTTATGTATACTATTGAATGTATTATATAATATTATATTTTTCAAATAAATTCGTTGTTTGAGAAATCTATAAGATTCATAAGAACACATTATCACAATTTTCTATAGCAAAGACAATCCTATCCCCTCATTAACCTTTATACGAATAAATTAAATATTAGAAACTTACAAGTTAAAAATAAAACCAGTTTTTCAATGCATTTATTATAAAATAAAACAACGCACATAAGACGTGTAAGTGTTGACGGTGATATGAAAGAGTGTCCCAAATGTAAGTGTCACTTGATCCCTTGTTGCTCGATTATCGCGGACTGTGTGTGTAGTGGAGGACAAGGAAGTATGTAGACTAGGTTTATAATAGAGAGCATAGTTGTGTTTGCCGGAACTTCAACTTAGTGTGTGGAGGGTAATATTATAGTGGATTCTCGCAAACTCACTCTGGGACAAACTTTATCAACCGTCTTCTTGGACTTTTAAGATAGAAGGAGGAGAATTTGTCCAGGGGTGGAAATAACTCTTTACTATAGTTCTCCTGCTTAAGTCAACAACCCGATGGTTAATTTTCTGTGATTGTATGCATCCGTCTGCTTAGTGCCGCCTATACCATCTGGTAGAAATTCCATGTACTAGAGGAGTTCAGGAAGTATGGCAGGCTCCCAATTGCCTCCTACACAAAATTTCTATGAGTGAGATTGAAAAGGACTACCAATACTGTCTGAAAGGTATTTTCACTTATCATCTAGGGTTTGATAATTGACATTGGACCAATGACTTTACTTCCCCTAAGAGGGAAGCTGTTCTATAGATTCTTATCATTCAATAAAAATCTATTGACCTCGGCAGGGTTTGAACTCACAAACATTAAGTATTGACGTGAACATTTTTCTCCAAGACCACCAATACCAACTAAATAAAGTTGTATATTAGAAAATCCCGTGCCTAGCGTATAACTGCCCAAAGGTTTATATGCATATTTACAGAACTGTGATAGAGAAAGTAGAGCTTGTAGTAAATGTATCCGTATTGACAAGTATGGAGAGTGGTAAACCTTTTATAAAAATCATAATACCTAGCTATAATTAAGAGCCCAGTCTAAACTTCGCCAGTAAACCAAAGGGCCTTTGCTCGAATTCTTACACGTATGACTTTAGAGGTCACGTGGTCGTAGGTCTAATAGTACCTAACATGACTTATAATGTTTAAACTACACCGAGGTTGGTGTAGGCAACCTGTGTACTCGGGTGAGGGGTCAACAACATTCTATAAGAAACTATTCGGGTAAGAAAGTAATAAAGCAGTAATGATAAAATTGCTAATCACATGACTGATATGCTAATGTTATTAATTTTTAGAGATTAATAAGAGGATGAAATTATATCGAATCGTTGATTTTTATAGTTCTAAGAAAATGAGAAAATCTATTTTATTTTAATAGTAATCAATTTATTATGTTGTTATGACTAAATAAACGTCCTGAAATAAATTGTATCCAATGATCAAATCAAATTATGTTTGAAACTTCTCGTTATAGCCCCTCACAACAGAATCAAGGGTTAAAATTAACAACCATGGTAAAGTGTTACTACTTCCTCATCTTATCATCCAGTGATCACAGGTTTTGTAGACCATGCATTACTGTAAAATATTATTACTCATGGATGTAGACCTATACACATTATACACATAGCTAAATATTAATTGTATTTTTAAATACTTTAACCTTAGGTTTACCAAAGCATATTTGCATTGATAGGTTAGGGATAGGAAAAGAGTTGGATTTTTAGAAAATGTATCTGCATTTGTTTTAATATAGAGTGGGAAAATTTTAGAAAAATTACTACCTGGACCCAGGTTCAAAACCAAATCTTCCATTTCATGAACTCTGATGTGTTTAGAGATTAACAAATTAAACGATTCAACCCCTGAAATAATATTATTAAGATTAAAAATAACGTTTATATGATTTAGTTTTTAAAATATAACACTCAAACTTAAGGAAATTTCTTGGTTTGAATTTCAGCGGAGATAAACTGAACCAAATAAGCTTATTTAAGTAAATAATTCCCCCTACAAAGTTTTTTTGTTATATACTATCTCATATTAAAAAGTATTATAACCATGAAAATGTTGGTCTTAAGATTATAGTGGATCTTAACGTCTTATGGGCTCCAAAACACAAACTTATCTCTTAAAATTATTTCTGTCTCCATCAAATGTCCATCTCCTAGAGGGTCTATATCCGAAATGGTTTGATAAATTTTGTTAAAACTTTATATTCAAATGTTATATGATCATCATTGAGGGTATTCTTAATTTTTAATCCAACCTTAAATTTAAAAGAGATTCATTTTAATTGGAATTTTTTTCAAACACAGCTCTAAAAATGTAGTTTAAAATGGATATATGGGAAGATTTACATGAAAAATAGTATCATTTTTATTATTATTATTATTATTTAGCACCGCGTCTTACTACCCGTTCGGGTTATACGCTTTAAGTACTAATTACGTTAATGGATTAGGAATTGGGAAGGTTGAATTAGAGGAAGTGAACCCGCATTTGCGTGGACAGAGAGTGGAAAACCATTTAGTAAACCCCCCCACCCCAGTTCACCCAACCGAGATTCGAACCTTGATCTCCCCGTCCTCAGCAGTCGAGCTCAACATGACTAGCGCGTTAGCCAACTGCGCCACCGAGGCGGTTAACATGAAAATTAACACTGCATACTTGATTTTCAGGGGAAATGGGGGAGGTGATTCTTTTAAGCGTAGCTTATTGATAATTAATTTTTGAAAATAAATGTTTTGAAAATGGTTTTAACGCATATGTTTGAAAAGGGGGTTTGGGGAATGTTCCACCTGATAAATAAGTATTTACATTTGTTTTTCTAAGTAATATAATTAGATAGTGTTTTTCTTTTAATAGAGGCTTATTGAAAATTAATATTAAAAAAAGTTGCATCAGTAGTTTTGTCAGAAATTTTGTCAGAAATTTAATTTAAACATTGTTTTATATGATGCCTTTAGTAACCAACCCTGTGGGTTATTGGTCATAGTTCCTGATTACAGATTAAGAACCTTTTCTGGAACGGGGTAAAATTTAGTCACGTGAGGAAAAATGAAGAGCTACTTGAATAAGTAAGTTAGAGTTTCTGGTCTAGAAAACTGAGATTAACATATGGAGGGTTGGTTGTGCCAACCCCATCTGATCCTTCTACTAGTAAATAATGGCACTATCATCGCTGACGGTGCAAGTCTTTTGGTTGGCATAGTCCTATTGCAGACATAACTCATGGATTTTTTCTTACTATAATTTTTAAATAAGCAGTTTAAAGATATCTTGTTTTTGGCCAAAAAAATCATAACCATTATATATTAGATGATAAAGTATCTATGATTGTGTCGTAATATTTATTTTTTCATTCCTAGGGTCAGCTGGTACAACACAACCAGAAGTCTGGAGTGATCATGAGTAACAGGGACTTGGCCCTACAGGCTGTCCGGAGACATCAGGCCGGTAACTACTCTTGTACCGCGTCCAACGTTGAAGGGGACGGGACCAGTAACACCGTCGAGCTCAGGGTCATGTGTGAGTACCAAAAAATGTATAAGGGAACTGGACACGTGGTATATTGGTCAGTTAATCTGGCTGCGAACCTTCAGGTTTCTGGCTTGATTCCAAGCTGGAACCATAGGTATTTTAACAAAATGGGAATCTACAAAAAGTTCATCAGGATTAGGTTGATTATTTTAAAGTTGTCTTCAAACAGTCAGATAAAATCATATATATATATATCTCCCGATCAAAGATGATAATTTTAAAAAAGTGAAACAGGGGGGGGTGTAGAAGGGAAGACTTGTGTGTTATGATAGATAGCACGAAGATTCCATATCATACAGAGATCTGGGAGATTAGATTACGATCAAACCAGAACAGTTTGAAAGCGCACGTTCCTGAATTTATTCATTTGTAAACAGCTGAATTCAAATCATCTTTTTTTAAGTATGGTGAAACTATTTCATTGGTCTGATTACCATTATTTTCTAAAGTAAAATAAATAAAACAGTACCACGGTGCGACGTCTGTTAAGGGCTGTATTATCTTAGTAAGTTAAGTGGTATTCGGGGATGGTAAAGAAAGTGAAATGTGTCCAAAAATATTAGAGGCAGATCCCCGTGCTTTCCGAAATGTAAAGTTTTACAATACGTAGGGCTATATTTAATATTGTTTAAGATCTTAAAAGTAGCTTTTATTGTTATATCAACCATATCATCCGTAGTGGCTGTTTTTAAATAAGCTATATCATACAAAGTCCATAACAATGCTTTATGTAAAAAATGAGCTTTTCATCTAAGAAAGAACAGTATTATTATTTTAGCACAAATAACGTGTAGCCTAGTTGCACTCCCCCCATTTTAACCACCACTACATAGACATATCGATATTTACCACAACTATAGCTATTTGGAGTTTTTCTTCTACTTGCCTGATAAATTTTAATCTTCTGCTACACCTAAAAATAACTTTTTATTTTTATTCTCCCTCCACCCCCGTTTTAATAAGTCCCACTTAAAATACTAACATTCTCGGCTCTTAAAATATTTATTTAGAGATTTATTTTCATCTGATAGCTAAATCTAATTTTAATACCACTCTTGAGTAAAGGTTTTTCACTATAAGTTATTGAAATGTTGAATCCCCATCATTTTCTCTCAAGATCATTCTTATAAATTAAAAATCTTAAGATTTGTTTTATTATCTAGAATTGTCTATCTACCTGTCTGCGAAGTTTTAATTTTCTATCTCCTATAAAAAATCTTTTTTTATAATTATATGCCCCCAATATCTCAGATTCCCAATTTAAATATGTCCATTTTGGGATGTTATATTTAATGAGGCAATCCCGCTATCTTCTTGTCAAGAAATATTTAATTTTCCTGACAAAGAGATTGGGTAAATACGATGATTAGTGAGACAGTGGACTTTGCCTTTTATAAATATAGGTTATTAGACATTTTGGAAACAATATTAATATATTCTCATTTATCTTTTGGTAGTCTCAATCTGTCTATAGAACACGTGATAAATCTCCTCAACCTACAAAACAAATTAAATTTTGCTTCATATTTCATTGACAAACTTAATTAACTGTTGTTTATTGCGCGTTTGAAAATTGTTGTTGGTATTTCACATAAGTTTAGCAACTATATTTCTTTTGTGTGTTATTAAATTTTACTCATAACTCTTATCCAGACTAGTACTTTGAAAAATAGCTTCAAAACGTAAGTAAAGATAAAACATAAAAGTCTGCGGTCATGTTTCGAAATTTCATGATTATAGAGGCTAAAATAAGACTTTATATAATGTTGCTTTTAATATACAAATACTTCATTATTTTGGTCTAATTAAGTATATACTGGAAGTATCAGAATGAATTAATTATATATTAAATTCTTACAAATAATAGACGATATAAGATTCTGTCAACCATTTTTAAATAATGTGTATATAAAATCAATCTCATCTTGTTAGATTTAAAGGTTTCTAAAAGCTAAGTGTTCGAGTTTCAGATGTTTATATTCAAGATGTCCTTTTACTAAATGTATCCTCTCCCCCTTTATGCAAATGAATATACTTTTCCTCTCAGTTCTAGCTTACGCATCCTTAAAGACCTTATTACACACACATATTTTTTTCATGGGTTTTACTAGCTGTAATTACCCATGGGGAAGTTGCTAGGTTTCGGTTCTTATTATACGTAGTAGCTTCCAAATCATTTTCACTAAAGTTGTTGTTAGGGGGAGTTTTGTCCTCCTGCCTAAATTTGCCTGGCTAGTTCACAGCAAGATGGCTGAACAGATTAAAGTCCCCTCTGTTGTATTTTTCTCAGCCTCTTTAAATGTATTCATGAAAGTGTTCCAAGCCTTTTATTTAAGATTAACAGCTAAATATCCCTTGCTCTTAATCTGCCATAGATATGACGTTGTTTTACAAAGGTTGGGGTCAATTACTTCAGTCAAAAACGAAACGAGTCAGTCATGTCTCAGAAAAAAAAAATGAGGTCACAAATATAACGTGACAACGGCTGCAGTCCAGTAACTGATTATATTCTGCTAGAAAATAAAATGCTCGTGATAAAAGGTGAAATAAAATTAAATGACTTGAATAAATCAGAGCTGATATTTATTATACTCAAAGACTTCCCCATGTCTTTTACCAAAATATCCAACCATACGTATATTCATGGAGAAGCTCACATGGTACTCACCATATGGTTTTACTTTATTACATGCGAAAGCTGCTTATGGAGAAGCACTTATCAATTAAATTCATGAGGAAATCGTTACGTGTAATTCGGCCTTAGCTCGTTAGTGTAAATATGCGCATAGCTTAGACGTGTAATAAAATGCGGTACGCGTCCGTCTGTTATAGAAGAATTTAAGATGGGAGTATAGGGGAAATTATAAAAAGGTCAACTTTCTTGCAGTATTTATATCAACACTTTTTTTTGTCAGAATATGTCAAATAATTCTCCAGTAGAAACAAGTAATTTAATTTTTTTTTGCATAGTGATATCGACGGTACTTGAATATCCATCAAGTGTGTCCTATAATTTAGTGACTTTTTTTTTAAATTAAAAAGTTTCTCAGCCAGTGCTGCATTACCCAATTGTCAGACTAAGCACGTGCCTAGAGCGCGTGATTTTTGGGTGCACAACATTTAAAGATTCAATTTTTTTTACAGCAGTGCCGTTTCCGAGGTAAGATGTCACGGGATGTGAAACCAAAACCCATGTCTTCAACACTAATGCACATAATTCTCACTAAAACGTCACATGCGGACTCACTTGTAGCTGAAGCTTGCTTGTTACAAAGCGATAAAGTATTGTTAGAGTTAAATTGAGTCACTCATATGCGAAGCCGGGGTAGAAATAGACAAGCACAAACATTTCACGCAATGGTAATATAATTAAAGGGGATATTTTACTGTAAATAGTAGAAATAAATAGGCCTACAACATTATTGTGTTCATTAACAAACGGAGCCACCACGTGTGAAGTCAACGCCCGGGGCAGCCTTAAAAGACACCTTCCCCCTCCCTCCATACCACCCCTATTCACACCATATCGTATTAACACCATAGTTCTAGGGGTTATTGTTATGGAGGAAATTATCAACGACGCAGCCTTTATTGTGCAGTGTGTCCTCGATCAAAAAACACTTTTTAGATCATTAGAGGTGACCTGGTGGTCTAGGGGTAAGGTGTCAGACTTCTGTGCTGGCGGCCGGGGTTCGATCCTCGGTCCCGGCACAGATTTATTTGATTACCAAACTCTTCCTTCACCTCTGACAAGACATCTTGTGAATGTGAGGAATGCCAGGTCCCCACCGTGGTTCGGATTCCACGTTAAACTGTAGGTCCTCCATTTCATCTCACATTCACCCTACCATTGCACATTAGCGTAAGTGCGTATAACCCGAACGGGTAGTAAGACGCGGTGCTAATAATAATAATAATAATAATAATAATAATAATAGATCATTAGAAGGTTATGATTCACACTTTTTAATTATGCTTTTATCTCAAATCGTAATAATTAATTAATACCACATACCTGTCACCTGACACCATGGCTGATAGGCCAAGCCCAGAAATACACCTCAATTTTTTATCATTGAATAACAAGGTTAAATCAATATATTTGAGTATAAATACGATATTTTATTCACACAATTCGAAAAATAGAAAGTAACTCATCATAAATGGTTGTTGTAGTTGTGAAATATTCAGAATATTACTAAGTAAAATAAATCATAATTAATACAATCAAAATATTAATTGATCTGTAGTCTAAATGTCTGTCTATTCACCGTGTTAGCCGATTTATCAGAAGAAAATGGAGAGAAGGAAAAGGTTCATCACGAGTCTTGTGACTCACTGACTGTCAGCTGAACGAATTCATTTTGTAGCGGTGACATCGGTTTACAACGGTCGTTCTTTTCATACATTACCGATTTAATTGCACTGATATTTTATAACACAACACGTTATACAATTTTATTTTCGATGTTTACAAGACGTATTTTAAAAATTTGGCAACATTACCCGTTAGAATATGATCTAATGTCCTTATAATATATTCAATCTTTACATTTTAAAAATGATTTACTAACACAAATGAGTACGAGGGGTGCCTGTCAGCGCCCCCTTGTTCACGGTGCCTAGAGCGTTTGCCCCGCTTTCCCCCCTCCCTCACCCTTGCAGTGACCATGTTAACAAATAAAAGTATGATGTTTTGGTGGGAGGGGGTTGTGAGGAGGGGAGTGGGGGAGGGGGGTGCCTGCAGCTCATTTGCCTAGGGGCGCCCTATTTCTAAATGTGGCCCTGTTCTCACCTAATGGCGGCGCTATGTTCGTGACAGATATTCAACAACTGTTGCTATCACCATGTAAAGAAAATTTATTTATGTTTATACTGCAGAAATATTTTATTTATTTTGTTCAAAAAAAGTGTTTTGATTTGAAACTAATTAAAAAATTCTTACCTTTTCTCGCCTCCCACAATATGCAACCTTAAAGACCGAGTTGAACTAAGTATATCCTTGTTATAATTTCGAAATCCAAACGATCCTGCGCCCTTTTATGGCCCTATACGTGGGATTATATTGATCCCTACCGCCACCTATCCCCCAAAACCCATAAAATATAAATGGATATAGAATAATGTATATAACAGAAAGTGTTATGTAGAGTAAACCCTTGTCTTCACTTTTAATACCAAGCTCTATTTCCAATCATGCTCCCATGGAGGGAGATTAATATTATAGTCAAACAAAAGAGTCAGTGATTGGTTGGTACGGGGAATGGGAGAGGGGGAGGGGCCAAAAGCGTGTGCATGTACGTACTTTCATTTGTTCATTTATAACCCAATTAAAATAGCTGGTTTTGTTCTCGATTTGAAATTAGTCTTAACCATAAGTGTAATTCAAATTGGTTTAAAGTTAAATAATTTTTGCTGGAAATACGTTTGCCTACATACGTATAGTCCGATTCGCTAAAAGTGTATACACATGTATAAATTTCTTCCTTCAATTATGGGTAGAATTGACAGGTGAGTGAAGTCTCGAGAACTTGCATCGATTCTAGGCAGCCCTCAATAATTTAGGGTTGGTTTAAGAGCTCAGATCATGTTACCTACATTTTGCATATCAATGATAGGCTGAGGTAGGTCTTTCTAGTGTTGGATGTTCCAGTTCTCAGTAGAAATACTTTTAAATCACGGTTTGTTGTGAAACTACTTTTAGAAAGTACTCCTCAAACTAAATAATAAAATTAAAGGTTTTTACATCAGCAACCTCAGGGCGTATACCAACATTTAATTCCCTACTATACAAATTGGGTAGTGTGATATATATATATATATAAAGAGAGATGATAATATTAATCTAAACAATACAAACATAAAATCATCTTAGGATTATAGCAAATTTTTAGATTTTGATATTAAATATAAGCAAATATAATTGATTAGTATAGCATTTAAAGGGACCAATACACAGTTAAGATCAATTGCACCTGGTTGCACCTTGGTCACGTGGGCTAAGACATCAGGTTATCATCGTACTAGATTATATTTGACTGTAAAGTCAAGTTTCTAATCTCAGCTTGGGGCTTATACCCTCGATCTCCATGCTAAGGATTGATTCTCATGTTCACCGAAAATATAAAATAAAATCTTCCTCAGTGGTGTACCAATTCCCACGGTGTTTTTTGACCAAGGATGCATTGCAAGGCTAGCTTAAAGCATCTGATTGTCAACATATTTTATTCTAGAGTGAACAAACATATATTTTCGATCATCCTCCCGATGGCTGTTTTCAAATGATATAGCTGTGTCGGGGAAGAATCTAATACATGGCTACACACGCCTTACATTAACGGATTATTTAAAATTTCCTTACAAATGCCAAAGAATCTGTCTGATAGTTTCTGGTTGTACACAATACATTCGTTATCAAATGTGAATGGGCACTTATTTGAGTTGGTTGGTTCTGAGATATAATTGGTTTTCCTGTGCCAAACATCTCAGACATAGTGGTCAAATTACTTTTTTTGAGCTTTAGCTAACAGATCGCACCGAAGAGATGGAAATCTTATCATAGGCTTAGAACTAGTCAAGTGACCAAGTTTCTGTTCTGCGTTAGTTTTTTCCATGAACCTGTGAATCCTTAGTAATTCAACAGCCTTCCTTTAAGATACCTGCCCAATATTAGACTATTTTATTAAGCTTTTAGTATTCTTCGTTTACAACAGATAATAAAATCACCCGTGTTCACATTTTTAGTAAACTCCAAATAATGTTTAACAAAACCTAAGTTACTGTTCTACGATTGATAAGTTTACGGGGACTGTGATATCAATTGTCAAGAAGCCTATTGATAGAAATAGCCTGTGGCATAGTCTATTGTTATTCTCGGCAAGTAATATCAGAAGAGGAAGAAGGGGGTGAAACCATCCAACCTTCGGAGTTGAATGTGCCAGTGGCTTTAAACAATAGCTCTGCTTGGGCCAAATCTGCTCGGATTACTTGTGAATTACAATTCTGGCTTGTAGGGTCCGAGGAAAGGGGGATTGGAAAGGGGTAAAGAAGGGGGACAAGGGTCTGGGAAAGTTAGGAGGGAAGGGTGTGTCACGAAGGAGCCAAGGTACGCTAAGGGAAGGACAAGCGGTTAAGTAGGGAGGGTTGTTTTGCGATCGCGATTGCGATTGCTATCAACCATTTTCGTCGTGATTAAATCAAAGTTGTGTTTCAGGAGGTCTCTAGGGGGAAGTGAAGTATAATAGGGGATTCATTACTCCCCACTTACATCCTCCTTCTAGTTCAAGAAGATTCCAAGAGCTGTACGCTATGAAACAAAGAAACAATTTGTTCATTTCAGTACAATATCAAATCGACAAAAAGACCCTTCCTTTTACAAGGTTTGAAGATCACGTGAAATAAATTGAGTGTGAAGGTTACTTTCATTTGATACCTTTACAAAGGAAATGGCAGTCTCAAGAAAGGAAATAGATTAAAATCTCCCTTAACCGACTCTCTGAAAAGTGAAATCTTCTTTATAACGGACTGTTTAAATTTTCCTGACAAAATGGTAAGGCTTATTTCGGTGAAAATATTCCCAATAATGGACTTTCTCGATAATGGAAACGGACACTGCTAGAGACTCATATTAATGCTAAAAATATCTATAAACTGGACTAAAATTTCAAAACTCAGTTCAAACATGTTACAGTGGGAATGTTAGAAATGTATTTGTCTTGAGTGAAGTGTGAGCTTTGCTATCTTCCCCGTCTAGTCGAAGTTTCTAAAATAGCCTACACATAAATGACCAATTATTTCAAGGTCATAGCTTCCACCGATTCAGAGTCCTTAGCAGGGATTGTTCGAAATATTTAGTCTATATTCGTGCGAGATTAGTGAGTAAGCTTGTAATTCTTCTAAGTAGTAGTTTCATAAAAGTGCTAGGTTTAGTCGGTTCTTAAAATGTTTCAAAAATGTAAGCGTTTAACATTAAAAGACAAAATTGAATTTGTGAAAGTGAGTGAGAAATAAAATTTAAGTGTTCGTGATTTAACCACTAAATTTGACGTGGCAAAGACCCGAATCAATGAATATTCTGAAAAACAAAACAAAATTTTGGAATTTTGTGCTAAATTGAAAGACAATTAGGTAAAAGAGAATTTCCGAAAACGCAAGTACATGCTGTTGATAATGTGAATTTTGAATGGTTTTGTCGCATTAGAGTCAATATAATTCTTTTGTCTGGAACATAAAACCATGAAAATGCGTTGGAAAATGCTAAAGAGTTGGGTTTAAGTGAATTTAAGGTTTCTGCTGGTTGGCTGGAAAAGTTTCGAACTAGACATAATTAAATAATAAATTATTATATTTATTTTATTTTGGTCATATACCTAGGTCATTTACAGTATTCTACGTACAATATATTTTAATTAGTCATCGTGAAAACCATACTGCACAATGAAGTAATTATGTAAACTATATTGTTTTAGTTAATATACACAGTACATTGGCCAATATAGGTTAAGCTGTGTTCAAGCGGTATGATTTTTAAACAATTTAAAATTATTTTTCCAAATGACGAACCTTTCCTAGTAACAGAATTAATTTTTTTCCCGTGAGGTGTCTGCTATTAATAGATTTCACTGTATATACTATTCAATCCACTGATTCCACAC
This sequence comes from Timema californicum, assembly GCA_902141385.1. NCBI lineage: Eukaryota > Metazoa > Arthropoda > Insecta > Phasmatodea > Timematidae > Timema > Timema californicum. The sequence continues at coordinate 165,905 of CABFOW010000417.1, forward strand.
CCCTCCCTCCAGTTCACAATCACACCAACCCTAGCTCAGCAAAGAAATACGCCGTGAGCTACAACCACGACTGACACTAGGAAGGGAAGGAGGGAGGGATAAAATCATGACCCCAGTATCATAACATTCGTATTGCCATTCAAGATCAGGAATAACATTATACTCTTACATATTTAAGCAATTGGCTAGTGAAATGAAACATTGTAAAATATCACATTTACTTTAAGTGTGAAATTAACACATCTACTTGAGTTCTGATTGACGCATATTGAAATATGTTATACTTTAAATAAATTGATTGGAAATTACTTGTGATGGATACATATTTTTTAGACTCCGTAATTTTTATTGAATAGATAAATGAAAACACACCCATTATTCCTGTAAAAGAATGGTTGCAAAATAATTTAAACAATAGTTTTTATAAATAACTTATCCTTTTATTTTATTATCTCGCATAAACTTTCACCATGGTGCTTATGGTTTTATTTAGATAACTCACTATTAATTTTGTTTTAAACAATATTGTTTCTGGGAAATTATTCTTAATTCTTTTATTGTTGTACCGGTGGTTGCAAAGCGATAAGTTACTGAAAATTATATATATATAATATATTATTTAGTCAAAAAATACCTTTGAAATTGTTTTAATAAGCAGCTTTCAACTTAATAAATGTTTAACCCAAACAAAATAAAGCAAACCCCGCGATATTATGCATATTTATTAATCTTCCATCTATAAAATCTGAACTAATTTGATAAGAACCTTTTATGATATATTATACTGTTATTGATTCAGTCATAAATGTATACATTCTAATGTGCAGTACATTAACCCTTTCCAAAATAAGAGCGATTTATTCTGCTCGACACGTACCCTCTTTTGTTATGAACAATTTGGATCAATTTCAAAGTAAAACATCCTGCCAATCTACTAATACCTGATACGGGAACCACTCTCATGCTTACAGTCCATTTATCAGTTCCAACGGAAAAGACCCAATTTTAATAAATAAGTTAATCAATCAATCATCTATCAAATTGAACCAAAGGAACGCATCAAAATAGTTAGCACGTCAAAACAACATTACAGAAATATAAATTGACTGGCACCTTCGTTTCTTTTCTTCTACTGAGGAAACTCATAGCTTTAAATAAATATTTAGAGAGAAATAATTAATCTCTGTCTACATAAGTGTTGGGTTTTTTTATCGTAATTTTGCAAAGTACATATTCAAAATATAGTATGTTGTTAGAAATGTGTTTTTAGAGGATAAGTCTAATGCAAACTTTAAAATACGTATTTATGTGTGTAAATTTATATATATATA
>CABFOW010000417.1:167350-194832 GCA_902141385.1 Timema californicum
TATATATATATATATATATATATATATATATATATATATATATATATATGTGTGTGTGTGTGTAGATTTCATTCCATTACATTAATAAGTGATAAAATAGGATAATAATGTGTGTTATGCTAAAGTTCAATTAGATAAATGAGCATATGTTTTATTAAATTCCCATTGATAAATTTTAAAATAAGTAAAATTAAAATCCTAGTGTTACATAGTGATACTAATTTACATGTTTAGTGCTAAGAAATAGTTAAATTTAACTAATAAACATAATTATATTAATAATGATTATTATTGAGATTATTTGGTTAGTTAATGATAGTAAACGATTGTATATTTGTAAAAACTATGATTCGAATACCATTTTTTAAATAAAAATATATTAGTTACTCCTTATTATATATCACATATTATATAACCAATGATAACTTTATACATCTAGTATAAAGTCCCTCATTAACTAGCTCAGAACTGACTAAATTATCATGAAAGTAATAATACATATGTAGATTAATCCAGGTAAACTAAAAAATTCAAGCTAATCTTGGAATAAGATTAATACTACAATCCAATTTTCACAAAAACCGTTTAAATAACACAATTATTATATATATTACCATATATAGTTATTTACTATATTATTACTATCACTGTTATATTACATGTACTGATGATACATATCAAATTTAAAAGTATAAGATCACTTGACTTGGCGTAAGAATATGTGAAAGTATATCTAGTATCTTCTAGTCAAAAGAGAAGGTTCTTCCTGTGCAAATTGGTCTTGTCCTGTCAAATGCATACAAAAAGCATCTTGGTACTTTTTATATCAATCCAAGATAGTTTATTGATAAGTTATGGTAATATTATCTTAGATTAAGGCAGTGTGTAAAATGCTGGTAAAGCCAAGTAGGTAAACTGGTGGTCTAGGGTTAAGGTGTCGGACTTCTGTTTTGGGGTCCGGGGTTCAATCCTCGGTCCTAGCACAGATTTATCTGATTACCAAACCCTTCCTTCACCTCTGACAAGACGTGTATTAATCACAATTTGTGAATGTAGGTAATGCCAGGCCTCCGTCGTGGTTCGGATTCCACGTTTAACTGTTGGTTCTCTATTTCATCTCACAATCACAAAACCATTGCACATTAGCGTATGTTCGTATAACCCGAACGGGTAGTGAGACGCGGTGATGATAATGATAATAATAATTGTTTGACCTACATTCTGACGTCAAATATAATATTATGTAGGTAAATAGGGTGACCTATATGAAGGTAGATACAAAACTTGGTATACAGTTGATTACCTTTATTTTATTTTATTACATTTATACTAAAATTGGGTCATCCAATGTGCGTGTGTGTGTCTTTGTGTGTTGGTATCCTTTTATCGCACGGGAAATATACAAAACAACCTTTTTATTATTTTGTTATGTAAAATGAACATGCAAAGATGGTAGTCAGATAGTAAATTCAATTTAAATTTTAATCCTTTTTTGTTTCATCTTGTGTTATAAAACACGAAAAATTAGGGCGAATAAAACACAATGTCAAAATAGATATGTAATCTTAACATATTTTAAAATTTTAAAATTTTCTGAAATTTAAGCTATAAATTCTCTACACACTTTAATTTGAACTATTGACGGTTGGTGCTAATAAATAAATAAAAGTGATACGGAATGAAAAGTTGGTTCTTAAAGAGTCAAATAAAATGAAAGTTACATTATAGAATAATCGTCTCCAATTTGGAAAAGGATTTATTCATTTTTAGCATTTCTGACTTAATTATATCCACTATTTTGAATCCGACATATTAAGTTTTTTTTGTTTTGTTTTTTTATTTACTAGAGAACATTTGCTTAGTACCTATCAGAATGCAAAATTTTAGATTTCTAGTATGTTTATTTGTTTAATTAATTCATGCAGACTATAACTATAACTATATCAAATTAAAAGGCTCAACATCAAGTTGTCCTTTTTTCAATTCTTGTTCAGTACATATTAAGATAACCTTGACAGTCCCCCAAAAAATATTAGTCAATAAATTTTAAAAACAAAATTTGAAGCGAAACACTAATCATCCTATAAAATAAGTGCACAAATGAAATAATCCTTAGAGAACTCAATATTTTCCCAAAAGTATTTTCACTATTTTATTACTATTAAAATAGGGTTCCCTAATGGGTACATTTTATACATATATAGAAAAACTGAGAGTCATTTTAAACAAATATTTTTATTATAGTAAACAAAAGATAAATTGTCATAAATACAGGTTCCACAAGATTGAACAAATAACGAAGAGCAAATAAAGAATGTAACAATTACACAGTCTCACTTGGTAGATATTTTTATTAATAGGTATCCATAAAACTTGATGGATTCACAGCTGATAACTCCAGCTAGTTGGAGGCTATGAAACAGGTGTCACAAAAGTACTACTGCTGGTCTTATTCCCCTATGGTACTGCCAGCATAATATAGAACAATGATAACTATAAATATCGATGCTAAATCAAAAACCTAATCATAGGCAAATATAGAAATAGAATAATCAGCGCGGACCCCACAATGAATCTAGGGCGATTTCCTAGGGTTGAGCCAGTAAGCCAATATTCAGCTAATTCAAAGTGTTCAACAACATTTACATATAAAGTCCTAAACTTGTTGTTAAAGCAAACCGACATCCTGGTAGTAGCCCCCAATATAAAAACTAATGTTCATGACGTTTAGGACGTCATGACTAAATTCGGAACAAAGGAGTAACGAACTCGTGACTCAGACTAAGTCTCAACACTAACATTCTTAGCCAGAGGCTTTAATGTAAGAACAGTGCCATATGACACATAAATAATATTAGCAAACATCTATGCTCAAGTTAGACATATTAATTTAGTAAACCAAAACTAAAAAAACATTCTTCTAGAAACAAAACGAGGCTTCTTTTAAAATAAAGACTTATAATTTTGCTTTGAAGAAGGATGCATACTTTACATTACTTTACAAAGTCCAAGTAGCAAAGACTTGGCCACGACGACAGGATACCAGTACCACTGAACGCGTCGTCCATGTCCACGGCGAATAGAGTAGGGCGACCCCTTATCCAGTTGTCATGGCTGAAGGTAGTGAATCTGACGCCGCAGTCGCCATGGTAATTCGTGTCGGCGCCGGGCGGCGAATACTCCTTGTAGTCTTGACTCGCGGTGGAACTTTCCTACGAATCTGACGCCGCAGTCTCCATGGTCTTTCGTGTCGGCGCCGGGCGGCGAATATTCCTTGTTGTCTCGACTCGCAGTGGAATTATTCTACGAATTGCTATCTCTGGACGGCCCATATATATACCAAACCTGGCTAGGACAGGAAGAAGAAGAAATGGGGAATAAAAATGTAAAAACCAGACAGAAATAAAGGAGAATAAACGTGGGGAGAAAAGGAAAACAAATGAACATTATCAAAGGTTCTTCAAATGACCACCAGTATCGCTGTGTGCGCAACAGGTCAAGGAGTCGACTCTTCACCTCTCGCTCTTTTGACCAGCTGAGCTCACGTGATTGGTCGGCCATGGTTGAAAACCTCGTGTTTTTTAAAAGAATGATATCTGCAGACATCTGGCTGGGGTGAGCTTGTTCATAAATATATTATATCATAATATATCTGTATTAATTTACTTATTTAATATCCACTGTTGTTTTTATGAGAAGTAAGGATATAGACATATTTTTTAACATTTTTCGTGTGCGTATACCACGTGGCAGTAGAACGCCTGTTTATGAATTATCATCCACCAGGAAAAGCGAAGTTTTAAAGTCTTTAGTTCATAAACACAATAATATTAGTCTTCTTCTTTGACCGTAATTATCAAAAGACAATATTTTTGATCAACCACGTGTTAGGAGGTTAGACGATAGGTAACTTTCGTAGATCAGAAGATATAACTTTAGAGACAGATTATATTAAATATGCTGATTTAATTTCTGTCTAGCATAAAATCCCGAAAATATTAAATATTTTCTTGTAGCTGTTCAACCATTTGGTTGACACGGTATATTATATGGTATAGTCTTTGTACTATATATTATTGCATGTACTGAAATTCTCTGCAAACCTAATCCTTTTTTACTTTCTCATATCAAAATAAAATAGGTATTGTAATCGTGATAAAAATCGATCTCCAGATTGCAGCGCAATTTTTTTTCGTTTTATGTGAATACGAAGCATAAAAAGGGGATTTTACAACTCTGTCTTCCCCCCTGTCTGTCTGGCCATGAAATATTTAAAAAATCGTACTAATGATTTAGTTCCAAATAAATATCTTGGGAGTGTTTGACAATATAAATAACCCAATGTGCTTAGCTTTAGGATCAAAATTCATAAAGGGTTGTTTACTAATGAGTGATTTTTGATAATAAAAGTTATTTTGAAAATTACTTTAACGCATTTGCATAAAAATATTGTAACAAACATGGTTCTTCATACCCCTTATAGTCTAAAAGATTTTACTTGCTCAGAGATAAAAACAATTTGTCTAAGTTATCTCACTTGCCTGGATTTGTTAATCTAAATAACTAAGATCAGTAAAACATTGATTATGGAAGACAGTGTATTGTTTCACCAAAATGCCACCAAGAGTATCATGAGCTGCTAGGCTGACAAGGGAAACTATTTAATCTTTTTATTTAACTAAAGGATTTCATTTTCTAACTTTTCAACGTGAATATTATAGTAATAATTACAATGGGTTTAAATGTATTGTGTTTTATTATTAAATATTAATATCAACCTAATTATTTTTATCAACATGTTCGGGCGTTGTTTCGTGAAGCTTTGTATAAGATCAGGATGGTTTTGTTATTTCCAACGTATTTATACTCTTCGAGTTGTTTCAATACGAATAAAACCTCGAATATTCTAATGAAAATTGAGTTGGGTCAGTTCTGTTAACGTTTATTTTTATTCATATACTATCTCTCTCTTTCAATGAACGTTTACATATTGTAATATTGGTGTTATATTTCAGATATTTTAAAGAACCTTTCTGCATTTATAAAGATATAAAGTAGATTAGTGAATATAATTGTAATATGATTTGTTACGTTTGAGATGATTTAAAGAACTTTTTGGTATTTGTAAAATCTAACTTAATAGGTAGGTTAGTGAATATGATATCTATGTTTGTTTTGAATTGGGTAAGGCAATCCCACAATGAAGTAGTGACTTCTAAAAAAGTGTTTTAAGAAGTGTTGGTCTCAATTAAATCGGGGAGTGAAAATTCATAAAAGTCCTGGTTGCATCATCACAACTGCTACAGTAAACATTAATACTGGAGGAAAACGTATTTGGTGGAATGTCCTAAGTTCATTTTTTTTTTAGCATACCAAGGCATTATCGATAAAATATACAATTTTGGTAACCATTTGGTTTTTTTTTATCTTCAACCATTATGGCAGAATCTAAACGACGAATCCTTATTTTTTTTAAATTTATCAATTTCTGTGGAGGGAGGATAACTTGACATTCATTTGTGATAAAAGAACTATTCTTTGTAAACATTTTTCCAATAATTTTATCTAAAGGGCTAATCATCCTGGGGTTAATACATTTTCTACGAATTAAAAAAAAGGGGATTCCATATTTATTTTCACAAGCGTTCATTCTGGACCCGTTTTGAAGACTGCAAATCAGTTTCTCTAAATATTACTTAACTTATTATGAAATATAATAAATGTATTTCATAATAACCCTTTACATTAAAATAGTAGCTATTCACTTATAATTAATCTAATTCTTACTTAAAACAGCAAATTTTTACCTGTAATACCATCCACATATTTAGGTCATTTGACACCTGGTTTTCCCAGGTCATTGATCGTGACTAATAACGTTCATAAGTAGGTAACTCATTCCTTTAAATGGCATCCCACATTATTACAAATGTAATGTATGTACGCCTTTACACCGGTTTACTCTAGTTAAGATCTAGGGTGTGGTGGTCTGTCTACAATATATTATATCTGGGGAGTGTTTTGATAGAAATATATTAATTTATTAGGTTAAAACATGAGTAATTGTAAAATATTGTAACAAACATGCTCATATATTTAAAAACAGATATCACAACTTTATATATGATTAAAACAAGAGACGGTCAATAGTTCAAAACATTCCGTACAAATAAACTAAACATTTTATAATACAGTGCTAGTCGCGCATAAATAACGAAAACATTGGATTACAGTTCCAAAATGTTTGATACGAACAAGACAAAATAAAGGCGTTTATTGTTATTGATGGAAAAATTTTGTAATGGGTAATTTACTGTCTTTAATGGACAATTTACTGATTACTTTTTTTAATTTGAATATATTAAAAAATTGCTCTAGCAATATGGTTCAAAAAGTGTATCTGTAGTATTAATTATAAATTGTTATATAAATTGGTTTTTCTAAATAAAATAGATATACAATAGTAATTAATAAATGAATTATTTTTGTAAATTAAGATTTTTTTCGAAAATAGCTAAAACTATTTGGTTCAAAATTAGTCTGGGCGGCTATTTTAGATTATCAATTTATCTGTATTTAACTAAAGTAAATTAATTTAAGGGTAGTTTACTTCCAAATGACTTTGAAGATTTAATTCAAAATGGAAATATGGGATTAGTATTTTATGATAAATAATAATACTTTTTAGTTTTACAAAAAAAAACATTTTAGGGTAATTGACAGATAATTAATTTTGAAAATTTGAACTTTGTTAAACTTATTTGAACAATATAGATTAAAATGTATATATAAATAGTGTTTATTGCGATCAACATGATGATGTGTTTGTTTTTATGAGGAAATCATATAATCTATTGTAGTTTACCTAAATATATGTGTTTGGAAATTATTTTTAAATCTATAATACACAATATGAGAAAGTTTTTGTCATTGTACCGTACCATTTAGTTTTTGTATAATTTTTTGAAGTTAAAGCCCTTTATCCTAATTCCCCAAATCTTAACTATGGAATTTAAAAGAAATTGATACTTTTCTAGCTATTAAAAACTCCGTGATGTAATCTCACGAGTGAGCTATACTGACCGAGCTAATAGTTCTAACATTTGCGGTTAGAGGGTGTCATGTTGTCAGAACCATGAGCCTTCCGGCTGTTAATATCAGTTTTCTAAGACTGAGCTGCTACTTTTATATTCAAGTAGCTCCTCATTTGTTGTCACGAAGCTTATTTTGACTCCATTCAAGAATCATTGCTTCACAGAGGAGCCTATTTACGCATAGGCCTAGTAGGAACGTGCCTACGGCGGTAGATTTTATGGGCGGATAATTATGAACTATTTTTTTTTCTGCCAGTTAAAATAATGTTATAGCTTCATCGTGTGTGTGACTGTTGTGGTTTGCTGTATCTGCGTAGCAGCATGACGGAGTATTACCTTAATTCACTGACAATCGTCTTAATTTAAGGTCACTTATTGGATAAAATGTTTGTCTGGCATCATCAACCAGTTCGCTCAGCAGAAATTAAGCCAAAATCTACTGTATATTATTTTCTTATTGTGTACATGCCCATATTTTATCTGTAGTAACATGTTCTACAGTCTACTGATACAGACGTTATATTTTTAAATTATATAATATTTTAATTTGTGTATTGTGAGAGTGTAAGTATATTTATTTCAATTTTATAAGTCTTCGATTGTATTCTTACAATATTTATAACTTTACTATAATAAATAATAGCATAATGTAAGAAATTGCTATCTGTCATTTCACAGATAGAACTTGTGTCTATGATATATGTGTGTCAGTGTATTATTATTATTATTATTAGCACCGCATCTTACTACCCGTTCGGGTTATACGCACTTACGCTAATGTGTAATGGTAGTGTGATTGTGAGAGGAAATGGAGGACCTACAGTTTAACGTGGAATCCGAACCACGGTGGAGGCCTGGCATTCCTCACATTCACAAGATGTCTTGTCAGAGGTGAAGGAAGGGTTTGGTAATCAGATAAATCTTTGCCGGTACCTAGGATGGAACCCCGGCCGCTAGCATAGAAGTCTGACACCTTACCCCTAGACCGCCAGGTCACCGACAGTCAGTGTATTAGATTGAGGTGGAAGGGGAGCGGGGGATACAGAGATTTAAAAGGTTAGAAATTAAGGTAGGAAAAGTGGGTGACCAAATAATTGGTGCCTATGGGTGGCAGAGTCGTATATCCACCCCTGGCTTCACGTGTGAATTTTAAAAACACTGGAGATCGAACCCTGGTTCTTTGAAACTATATACAGGAACTCTAGCAACTAAATTACAGAGGAGGCCCTTTATTAGCTACCCCATTCCATAATTTCAATTGCTCTTTGTGCTATCAAATACAGAACTCTGCTAGAGAAACAAGTCATAAATTCAAACTCCAATAAAAGTTTATTTTCAAAGAGTGAGAGTTAAGTGGGCCGTTTAAAACGAAACTGTGTAAATTTCTTCTCCTTAGATAAACCTATCTGCCGACCGGAGCAGAAACGAGTGTATGGGGTGGCCCGCCACGAGAACGCCAAGGTGATCTGTGAGGTAGAGGCCTTCCCACCACCGGATACCTTCAAGTGGTCGTTCAACAACACCGCTGAGACGATCGACGTCCCCCAGGCGAGGTACCGGTCGGCCAACCCCACCCATTCTCAGTCCACCCTCACCTACACCCCTGTCACGGATATGGACTACGGGACGGTGATGTGTTGGGCAGCCAACACCGCGGGGCAGCAGAGGGAGCCTTGCGTCTTCCACATCATCGCCGCAGGTACAGTCAGTGCATGGAAACTAAGGAGATTCTCTAACACTTGATAAAAAGTGATAAAACTTTCATTTTATCTTTTTCTCTCGAAATATATCATGCTATAAATAGAAAATATCTTGATTTATTCACATTAATGGAGTGTTATTAATCACGGCATAGATTACAGTAACTGTATCAGCATTTGTCTGGAAGTAGGGTGGATTTGGTACAGTCAGTGCATATTAACCAGGGCCTTTTTAGTCACTTGATAAAGAAAGTAAAACTGTCCTACATTTTCCTGGCAGCAATACTTACTATACATCAAATCTATCTGTTCATATTTCTACTAATGGAGTATATGTAGTAAAGGCAAAATTGTAGGAAGTGTACCAGCATTTTTCTGGCGGAAGGTTGAATTAAAAAAAATTAAAAACCACACTCGGTTGCCGATAGGCAGTTTTCCTCTTAATTAGACGATTAGAAGGAAAATTATTATTATTTTATTATTATTATTATTATTATTATTATTATTACTGTATATATATATATACACTCCCCCTACGTCTTACTATACACCTGGGAATACTGTATATGAATTAAATTATAATAATAGTATAGGGAGAATATGAGAGAATATTAGATATTAGAAGGAATTTTACCCTTAGTTTTAGTGGAGATAAAGCAAGAGTGTAGATCTATTTCAATTAAAATCCCTTTAATTACATCTGGGTGGAATTCAAACCCCAACCTACCGACTACCGTCAATCCAGACTAATAATAGCCTATACATTTAGTCCATATTCCCAATAATACGGGTAGTTCCATATTCCTCCACTTTGTAGATACGTTTATGTCACATTGACAAAGAAAGTAAAGCGACTTCACTTGGCCTCGTGAGGAAACATATTGGCAAGTCGGATATACACGGGCCTGTTTTGATCAACATTTCTGTCAGAAAAAGTTATAGTTGCCTGTAGTCAAGATCCCCTTGAAAATGGAAATGTTTGGTTACTGGATTAAGTAGGGGAATAGTTCACTACTATGAATAATTCTTTTCGGAAAGGTAGTATACATGTTCACAAAGGCGTCAGTCTCACCTTATGTGTTTACCGGTGACCAGGAGGTCAGGGATTCAATTTCAAAAAGGTGTACTAAGGATGTTTTTTCTCCATATGGATTCCCCTTCGTTCCTGAATCAAATGCGTATGCACTTATTCTAAACTCCACCTTCTTCCTGCCTTTATCATTTATGTTAATGTTCAAATATCCTGGATGAGTGCTAGGATTCAAATCACAAAATTGAGGGCATTTGAAGTTCTATTTTAGTAATATAAATCATATGTATACAAGAATCAATCTTATATAAATAACTTCATAATGCTTAATTTATATTATTCTAATTGAGTATCGTTTCGAAAATTAATAAAAATCCAATCTAATTCTCAAAAGACATCTTAGGAATTGTATTTACTAGCCTTTTTACTACACATTCATTTTATTTGTTAGTTAAAGAAGTAGTTATAACATAGGGCCATTGAAACTATATTTAGATATTGATATGTGAGTGTTTAATAATTATTGGGCCCTTGTTTAATGAAAAAGGCAGAATAGAACGAATATAAAATTGTTCAAAACTCCCTTTCACATTCCTTTACCCTACTCTCTCACGCTCCGACTTGCCCCCCTCCCCCTTTCACATCTCACCCCTCTTTACTCACCTCCAAAAAGATAAAGACACACACAATTCACTTTCATAAATTAAAATGTGCTCATTAATTACGCGGTTGGTCACGGCAAAATCTACCCCGTGTCTGTAAACGATCAAATTGCGTGATCCCCAAAACGAAACACTTTGCAAACACGTCGGTGGGAATTCAAAATCAACTTTGGCGAGAACAATTTCAATTTGTAACAGAGAACAGATTTCTTTTCATCTCGTAGTTGAAGGCTAAGATATTTAGTTTATAAACGGTGTTTCACGTGATAAGAAATATCTCGGAATTTTTATGAGGGGTTACAGAGTAGAAGGGAGCGAAGCTTTATCTTCATACGCTTGACAGCTTACACCTTATGAACGGTGAACTCAGCTGAGAAAAGATGATTACTTGTGAAGCTGCCCGCACCGGTGGACACATGTATGAAGGCGTCATTCTTTTTGACCTTGTAAGGTTTGGTGGTACTGTGACGGGTGAGGTTCGAAACATGTTTGGATATACTTAAGGTAAGGTTTAAGGGGACACGAGAAAATGCCAATGATATTGCAGTTATTTATTATAGCAAAACATTTCTTTGTCAAAAATATATAAAATATTGTTCCATTAGCAATGTTTAGTATAACTTTCTTCGCGTGGTGATATCTACAATTGTTAAATATATATAAAGAATGATCTGGAAATTAGTGACATCTTTTTCGGTTAATTTAAAAAGTTTCTCATCTAATACCACTATACTTATGACAGATATTAAACAACTGTTGATATCACCATGAGAAGAAAGTTTAACTAAACGTTGCTAATGGAGCAATATTTTATTTATTTAACCATAAAACGTTTTGCTATAAAAATAGTAAAAACACTGACATTTTCTCAAGACCTCACATCCCCACTTTAAGTGATTTCTTACGCTTAATGATCTCCTCTCTTTATCTCTCTCAGTCTCTCTAAACGCCTCTTTTCTCTTTACAATAGTTTTCATCCGCCTCTTTCTTTATCAGTCTCCAACCCAACCAATATACTAACATTTCCTCCAAATTATATATTCTTTACATTTAATTCGTGGTGCCATTTGTGTCAGTAAATTTTAAACAATATGATGCTAAGCGTTCCAATAAAAAGTAAGAATCTTACCCAAGAGTCTTCCAAAATATTCAATACTACACAGAGAAAAAACTCTCTGTATTTTAGATTTGTTTTGGATCTATTTGCTGTTTAATGGAGGTTCATCATCAATAAAATTGAAGTTCTAACCAAACAAACAAACCCTAAACAATATTTTCCAGCACCGAGTCTTAATAACTGTTCAGGTTATATGTCTAAGTACCAATTACACTAATGTTTAAGGGATGAGGAGGGTAATCTTAGAGGAAGTTTGCCCATATTTGCGTGGAGGTAGAGGGAAAACATTTAGTAAAAACCACTCTTAGTACACCTACCCGAGATTCAAATCCCTTCCTCCCTGTCAACGGAACTTGAGTCCATTACGAGAGTGACACATAAATTCATGCGGCCACCGAAGTAGGTCATAGTATAGTATTTAATTAACACTCAGAGAGAGATAGATATATATATATATATATATATATATATATATAACATAGATATAAAATTTTATATTGATTACATTAAATTATGGTTCAAAAAATTTAACACTCAGTTACTGGCTCTATTTTCTATTATTCGACTATTCTTCTATTTCCTCTGATATTGATAATTATTTCCAAGATTCTTATTTTGATTTAAGATTCAAAATTCGAGGACAAAATAAAGTTTCAGATTCATGAACCAACGTATTTGAGCCAACTAAAAAAAAGTAATGCTTCTGATGTAACTATTATTATTAGCACCGCGTCATACTACCCGTCCGGGTTGTACGCACTTACGCTAATATGTAATGGTAGGGTTATTGTGAGATTAAATGGAGGACCTACAGTTTACCATGGAATCCAAACCACGGTGGAGGCCTGGCATTCCCCACATTCACAAGTTGTGATTAATACACGTCTTGTCAGAGGTGAAGAGAAGGGTTTGGCAATCAGATAAATCTGTGCCGGGACCGAGGATTTAACCCCGGACCCCCATCACAGAAGTTCGACACTTTATCCCTAGACCACCAGGTCACCTACTCTGATGTAACTCAATCTGACGAACCTTCCAGGACATCCGGACACGCCGTTCAACTGCACGCTACTGAATCAGACGACAGAAAGTTTGGAGGTGGAATGCATGGAAGCTTTCGACGGAGGTCAGCCCCAATTCTTCCTGCTCGAGGTGTTTGACCTCCAGACGGGCCTCTTACAGGCGAACGTCACCTCAAAGTTCCCAGAGTTCACGGTGTCCGGTCTGGGGGCTGGGATGGTCCTCAAGATGCTGGTATACGCTGCCAACTCTAAAGGCAAGAGTGACCCGACGCTTCTGGAAGGCTTCACGCTCAAAGTCGCAGAGAAACAGACCGGTGAGTTGTTGATCCAACGATATTCTTTAATGGGAATAAACACATGATTTAGATAGTTTAGTACAGTGTTTCTTAAATTTTAGTATACGTAGGTTTTCAGGGGTTAAGGGACATATCATGGAGTTGTGTATGTACCTACAGTAGCCCCGTGGCTTCTTTGTGCTGAATGACAGCTCACAGCTGACTTCTGACAGTTAACATTTAGGTATATACCTAAATTTTGACTGTCAGAAGTGACAGCTGCTAAACCCATGTTTGAGCAGATCATATGGTTCGTCGTAGGGATATATAATTTGGTATGGTAACTTTTCAAAGCCATCAGCTGTCAGTCAACACCAAAGAAGCCATGGGGCTACTGTACATGTCTGTATCATGGGCATGTCTTGGTGTTTTGCAAGGATAGCAGACTTAGTTAAAACTTTACACGTGATATGATATATCCCACTTGGACCCTATTTGAACATTCATACATATGCTCTGATTTTCTTACCTAAAAGGGAATGTATTCCCCTCGATATCTGGCCATTGAATTTTCTATCGAGGTGTGTAAACATTTTAAACTAATGCTGCTTACCCTAGCAACTTTTACTACACGCCACTTATATTTAAGGTACAAAGTAAAAAGTGGTTTTGTCCAATTTTAGTTCAAATTGATTTTGTTCTTATATTTTTTATATAATCAATAAACCTTTCTAATGAATTCTAGATTATGTTTATAAGAGGTATTTGCCATATTCAAATTAAAATTTTTGTAATGTAAGTGCTGCTGGGATCCTTATGTGGTTTCATCTATAAAGTGTGTTAATGTGAGTTTTCCTCTTTTCCCCCTATACTCTTCATCGTGTATATATAAACACACACAGGGAGTTTGGAAACTCGACGCACAAACTGCACATATAATGTTTTGAATCAAAATAAATACAAAATTCCTCTACACTTAAATCCGGCAAACTATGCCAATACAATTAAATTGTGTTCAAAATTTTGTCGTACACTGCCGGGAGAGAGAATCCATACCAGATTGCATCTACAACTGGTTGCATAGGAGTTAGGCGCGTGGCACTACATACCTCGACATCTCGGAGCACGGCAACAGAACATACCACAATTAATAGTAAACAACACAGCAGTCCATCTAGATATGGGAACACGTTCTGAGGATCATCATTAACGGCCTTGTATCACAGCAAGTGAATGCCATTATTACATGTGCAGTGCTGTGTGCCTAACTCTTATACAAACTTTTGTACGAGCATGCTTGCACAACTTTGCTCTCCCGTCACTGTACGTTGAATCTTTGGACACAATTTAATGGTATTCGCATAGTTTTCCTGATAAATGTAATGTGATTGGTTTTTATTTCTTTTGGTTCAAACAAACTATACGTGCAATTTGGGCGTTAACTTTCCAACCACCATGTAAATATCTAATATTAATGATCATGTATAGTGAGCCAATTATCGCAGACTTTGACTTGATATTATGAACTGCTTTGTCACGTCCGTTTTTGTTTTATTATTTAGGCTTTATTAAAAATAGGAACGATCGTTTGTACTTTGAAATGCAGAGGTTAATGGTTTCCTTTTTTGTATGAAGGGGTACGTTAGCTACCCCACGGCACCGTAAAGGATACGAAATTCACAAATTTGATAAACACTAATTTAAACTAATCTAAGAGTGAGGATTAATATAGTGTTGGAACCAATCCCATCTCAAACACACTCTCTTCGCTTCTTTCCCTCTTCCAATTCTTCGTGCACCATATAATTAATTTCCCGCCTCTCCCCTCTTTAATGCCCCTATTCATTGATCACATTCTCCTATTCTCTTTTTATTGTATTAGGTTCGTAATTTTAACTCTCTTCTTCTCTTCCAGCCCCTTACTATTTCTGTCCTCTCCTCTTTCTGTTTCATAAATTTGTTCTCTTAATTTACACTTTACCTCTTGACATCTCTTCATGCGCTGGCTGAAGAGTCTCTTCAAATAATTATTCAAAGAGTGACATGCATTGTCTTTCTTTCTCTAATGCTAATGGTATTGAATCACATCACTGATTTTGAAACGGCCCTATTAAGTTTTAATTTCCGAGATGAACCATTCTTGTAAATTTCTTTGTGTTGTTTTTTAACCTTGTTTTGAACGAATGGCAGCTTATGTGCACTACACTGCTACATTGCTTTGTTTCTGCTTGTTACTTCCAACATCCTAAAGGGGTTCCCGCAGCATCTCCGACAGAAACAATAGAGTGATATAACCAAAGATATGTTCGTATAATTGACAAAAGGTGTACATTTTTGACCGTTATCTGTTAAACATTACCCGATATGAGCTAAACATTTTTTTATATTATTTAGAGAATATTTCAAAACGCGGATAAGGACTATAAACTGAATTTCACCTTAATAATCTTTAAATGATATATACATTAAAGTAGTGTCGTTAACAATTATTATTATTATATTTAGCACCACGTCTATCTACCCCTTCATCGTTAACAATTAAAATTTTAATTAAGAATATATCACAGCTGGAGAACATTAACTTCAATTTAGTTATTTGATCTTTGAGCCTTCAGATAATTTATTTATTCTCTAAAGTGTGGTACTCCATTACATCAACATCAATTTCTAAAAGTGAATGTATTTTAAATAAATCTGTTGTCCTGTCATCAGAACAAACTTGACAAATTTGGCAATATCGCAAAAATCTATGTATATGTTAGCTCAACTTTTCAAAAAAGTTCGTTGGACACACGTTTCTTCAGAATTATGCTGTTAGCGTTACTAAAGTTAAACACAGTAGTGTATAGTTCTACTAGTAAGAATTATATTACATAGTTGCAAATGTTAGTAAAACAAGATTAATAAACTAATACTTAAAGTCATGTAATCTCTAGTAGCTAAATAATAAAACGTTAATAATGCCTACCCCGACAAAATATATTTACATTTTATTTAAGGTCCTTCCTACCAGATTCATACATCAGCCTAACCAATTAAAAGAGTACACATCAAGTGTTTTGCTAATAGACTTTAGTGTAACGATAAGAAAATAGTCTCAAGTCAACATTTCAATGTGGGTTATTATTCCAGGCACGCCGGTTCCATTTGAGCTACGACCGGTGTTGGGATATCTCATAGGTGTTGTAGCCATGCTGCTCGTTGTTGCTCTGGTCATAGTGGGAGCGCTCTGGGTGCGATCCCAGCATAGGGGTGGACCGACCCGGCCGCAAGATCTCGCCCTCAAGGATAAGGTGGTGTTGCCTTTAAGGTCTGACGTGGAGGACCTGTACGAGATGGACGACAAGAACCCTGACGTCATACCTTGCAACAAAGGTAGGCAACTATTTAATCCATAAATATATAATTTTTTTCGTGTAGTATAGAGATTTTTGGGACAGTCAGGATGTTTATAAAATATATGTCTGAGACGGTCAAAGTGTAGAATAAAGCCATGGGCCTTACCTGCTTACTGTATAATATTAGAAAGTAGAAAGATCATTGTCACACATATAACACACTGATCTTGAGTTAGCTCTATCCATGCCACCTCATTACACCCTAGCTCTTTCAGGTTCATTCTAGTTTTATCCTCAACCTGCGCCTAGGTCTTCTCAATGGTCTCCTCCCATTGGGTTTGACAATAAGTACCATGAACACGATTCTAGATTCTCCCATTCGCATTGTATATTCTGCTCACCATAATCTGTGAGATTCGATTAACATAATAATTACTTGTGATGTATACAGGTTATTTAATTCACCATTGTGTTCCAGTAACACCCTCAAAACACCTCAATGTCTTCATCTCTTTCTGTAGAAAATATCTTCCTAAACACCTTTATTTATAACAACAAAAATGTATAAAGCTATGTGCTTTCTTTTAATTAATTAGAAAGTGAGTGGTTCATAGAGTTTACTACAAAATAATTAACCTTCCCTTGATTTTTCAGACAGTCTTGTGCTCACTGGCTGTCGTAGAAACTTTGTTGAGCCCCTTCAAATACATTTGACCTTCCCTTGATATTTATGACAGTGTGATTTTTATTCTTTGATAGTCAAAAAAAAAATCTAGTTTCTTTATGCTCACTTCTGTATTTACTCTATTTTATTATTGACGTTTTGAGTGTTACATTGTATCATTAGTATTTTAATATATTTATTTAAAATTCGTGTTGAATTATGTTTCTTTTATTATTATGGATTATAGTTTTTCTCAGAAAAATGGTCAAACGCTTAATCAAAATTGATTATTCATTTGAGTGTTTTGTAAAACCTTACCTTATATATATAGAGGAAATAAAAGGGTATTTGGATTCAAAATATGTACTTTATTTCATTTGATTGAAGAGAATTAAAGATAATATTGATTGTGTCTTTTAAAATTAATTATTATGTTTCTAACAAGTTTATAAATATGTTTCCTATAAATATTTAAAACACTTATTTATTTTAAAATTATAACTATTTTAACCATGTAAAATTCCGTGATTTTTGTCACTGCTTCTTAATATAAATTCGGGTTGTATGCCTATGTAATAATTACAGTAATAGTTTAGGGATTAGGAAGAATTAATTGAGAGGAAGTGCACCAGAATTTGTGTAGAAGGATAGTGTAAAACCATTTAGAAAAACCACCCTCAATGCCCCCGATCGGGATCAAACCATGATAACTCCGTCTTGGGCAGTCTAGTCTATCATGAGAGTAGCGTGCCAGATCAAACAACCACCAAAGTGGTTTTTATTTATTAAGTCTAGGGGAATAGAAACCGCTTTTAATAGTTTTATGAAATTATATTTCCATATTTATTTAATTATATTTTCAAAATATACACAATTGACAGTGGTTTATTCTTTGTTCATTATACCACAGCAAATTCAGGCCAAAACATGTTTATTATCGATCACGTTGTTAACGTTATAAAGTACTAATGCCTTATTTTATAGAAACATTTTTTAAACAATTTTTTACTTCTAACTAAGTTTTATCAAAATGTCCTTTGATGTGGGTTAGCTGTTGTCAATTAACAAGAATGACAAGACTGTAATCATAGTTACGGAAATACCTACGATAAAATAGCTAACGTAAAACTTCAATTCGTGGTTAGTAGCTTACAACAGATTCCATGGTGAATAGAAAATAAATTACTACGACTCACATTTTACTTGCTCGTTTTGTGACAGGTAGAAAGTTATTCTCCTGGCCTGTCACAATTTGTAATTTGGAATCAAAATATATCACCATTGAGGGAAAACTGGCGTTTTCTTTGATTTGAGTTCAATAATAAACATGTCCCATTCACAAAAGGTTATTATTTCGTATCTAAACTTTCGGAAGTTGTAAATATAGAATTAATTTCATAATATGATAAATATAATAGTAAGAAACTAGTGGGTAGATCTAAACACAGATAAGAGTATACTATTCCGATGGCCCTGAAAAATATAAGAATGTAATGAGGTGGACTGGGGTACTTGTGTAAATGTGGCAATACACTTTATCGTTAATATTGCTATAAAACATCGTTCCCCAAACTTTTTTTGATCGCGACACTAAATATAATATTTTAGACCCAATGGGCCATTGCACGTAGTTAAAATTGCCTTTGCCTAGTTGGACATTTAACCACAGTCGGTTCATAGCCTCGTTCTTTACCCTCTTTCACCCTTTCCTGTCAACAGCGGTAGTATCATCTACATTCATAGATTCAAGGTCACTCCTTACTACATCAATCTATTTGAGATTAGGTATTCCCATTACCCTTCTTCCCTATGGCTTTCCTAGGTATACCTGTTCTATAACTACATTATACCCTACCAAAACATGCCCCAACCACTCAATTATTTTGCATATAATTATTTATTTTATGTCTGTCAGTTTAAAAAGTCCATATATCTCAATATTCTTCCTAATTCTGAATTTCCCATTTTCTTTCACTGGAACCAAAAAAAAGTCCCAAGTACTTTATTTTCAAAGGCTAAAAGCTTCTCCTTTTAAACTTTTTGCTTAACGTCCACCATTCAGATCCATAGAGAAGCACTGGTATTAATATTGGTTTATATACTAATTTTTTTTTCTCCTAGAAACTATATTTGTGGGCCTACTACAATTTTATTCAACGCATAGAACCATTGATATTCTGTTTGTATCCGAGGCAATATATCCTCCTCCTAGTTGTTGTTTTAATTTATTGTAGTTCAAGTTAAATGAAGTCTTTAATTTTCTCAAACTTCATTTCTCTAAATGTTAAGGCTACATTTTCTTCCGATTTTCTTTAAAATCTTGTATTTTGATGTTTCAACTCTGGCATTTTACTTTGTTTTCTTGAGTTTTTTGTTTGTTTCGGCCACCGGCTTACTAAGCATTCGTGGCCTACACCTGAGTAACGGGGGTGCTGCTTGTAGATACTCGGGTAGATCTATTCGCGGTAGCCTTCCCTAACAAAGGCTACGGGTGCTGATGATGACTTAGCTCATAATCACCAACCCTCTCACTCCCAGCCGACCCAGATGAGATCCAACTTGCCCGACTCGGTTCCAAGCTAGTCGGTTTATGCCTTGACCAAATTCCTGTCTCTCGTCTTCACTTGACCTCGTCTCCGTTGGGGTTCAACCCAACCTCCACCTGGTTACTCAGGTCTGGGGGTACACCACTTGGTGGTGGGATCAGGATTGGGTAGGTGATGTTGAAAGGCTAAGCGTTACCCACCAGGTAGGTTCCGTGTTTCCGTGTATTGAACGTAATTGTATTGCCCCGTTAGTAAGAAGGATCGAAATGATAGAGTAAGATAGAGGCATCTAAACTGACCCAACCACAGGCTGGAAACAGATGATGATGATGATGATGATGATGATTAGGATTTGTCTTGATTTATTACCAATCTCACTCTGCATGCATCTTCTTTTTTTTATTAAATCAACTTAATTTGATTAGTAAAAATAACAAAATCAGAATTAATTTTAATAACTTCTGAATCAGACAAAATGTAAAAGACAGTTTTTATTGAAATTTTGTGTGGAGGAATACTTGTGACATCCGAGTTACTTCCCCCATAAATTGATACATCCTGTATGTTAAAGGTACAGTACTTTTATTTTTTGCATCGCGTCTTACTACCTTTTCCAGGCTTTAACACATTATGTACTAATTACGGTTGACCTTGGTGGTTTAGGGATAAAGTGATCGTTTCAAGACCCAATGTTCATGGGTTATAGGCCCCCCTCCCTCCTCCCACTGGACTCCATAGATTTTTCTTAAGCTATAAAAACTAATATTCTAACTTCTTTTAAAGGGGAAGTAATGCCGTCTATCGCATGTCGATTGTGGAATGAAAAAATAACTCTGAAATTTGTGTGAAAATGTCTTTTTCGGCAAAATTAATAAACCCTTTTGCTTTCACTGATGGAAAAATACTCGTGCACTGATAAAATAATTCGATGCATAAAGTGCAAGTTAAACACCTAATATAGATAAATTATAACTACGTTATAGAATTAGTGATGAGGAAGATCGCATTTAGAGGAAGTTTAACCACATTTGCATGAGGGAAAAGTTGAAAACCATTTAGGCAAAAACCACCCTCACTCTACACGACCAGGATTCAAACTCCAATCTTCCTGACATCGGCAGTCTATTCTATTACGAGAGTGAAGCCTTAGACCATACTGCCACCGAAGTAGGTGTCTTTTGTTTAAAATCCCATAGAAATACATTAATACACATCTAATTTTTATATTTCTTTTAGTTAACAGAAAAATAATGTTCCCCTGAGTCCTATATACACAGGAATAAAATTGTATATATATTTACATTTTTGTTTAAAAAAATATTTGTATTTAGATACCTTGGACACTGCACCTAAATAACTAACATTTCGTATTACACACACCAACAATGAAACCTTTGAACTGAATAGCTTTAAAGCTGTAAGCTTGAAACTCTCTATAAGCCTAACAAAAATAACTGAACTTTGTCTCTTTTTATCTCCATCTCTTTCTACCGCTGTAGCGCTGCTGTATTTAAATATGCGTGTAATTGCGGTGATGGCACTGGGAGCTATTTTTCCGTCTAATGAAGCAGGTGATCCGATTCCAGGTCTCGTTGTGGTGTTAGACTAACCCCGTAACACCAGTTACGATAACCCTCAGCAGCCTTATCAAGGCCCTTGCTGGGCCACCATCCAAATAGCTCTACCAAAGTTAACCCCTAACGAGTAAAGAGAGTCTTAATTCAACAAATGTGTAAAGAGAAACTATGTATTTACTACCGTTGGTAGTTACGCGTTATGATTATATTACTGGTGAAATGGTTTACAAATATTAGCTCTAGCATCACATATATTATTTATTTAAGGCTATTTTAGCTAATAATAGTAAAGTAGCCTAAATTGGTGTTTTACACGGTCAAGAACGTAATTACCTAAGTAGATTGGTTTTCCGGTGATGTAGAGCTTGAGGCTCGAGGATGATTTTTTCCTAAAATATTTCCCAGTCTCCCTCTATGCCAATGTGGGTATATATACTTTGTAGCTATACCTTACTCATCCCTAATAGCTAAATTGTGTCGGATAATCTGAACGGATAATAAAACGAGGGGGGAAAAGTAGGAAGTGGTACACACCATTTTAAGAGACAAATAAAGTTACATAATTAGAAAATGGGTTAGTACTTTTATTCGTTTTGAAGTTTTTAAGCATAAACTAAACCTTAAATTTTTTTTTAGGAAGTAATCCGATTGAAGTTATAAAATATCAACTACAACGAAAATATTATTTCAATTTATTTAATTTTGTGTTATCCGTGATATACTTCTGTTAATTTGAATGATTAACTTTTTGTTTCAACAATAATGAAGTTTCTAAGTTCCGCCTTAATAAGTTTATTCCACTTGATAACTCTATAAACTTGAATGGAGAGTACATATATGAGGCAACACATGAATTTGATACCTCTTCTATTATAATTAGTTTTAAATATAAAATAATCGAATATTACAAGATAGCTACACTTATAATTGAATGTATTTTAACTAAGCTTGTTTCCAATAATTTATAAAAGTATATTTTTTGCACTTAAGTAATGAAGTGATAATATAATTTATAAATATGCCATTAAATATTACATAAAATAAACATATAAAATATACTGGCATAAAAAATCACTTGCTATGTTAATTTATTTTGCATAGAACATAAAGTAGTACATTTTGCACCACTTAAACAGTCAGGATAAACAGAAATATTAATATTTATTGTAGTCCGACGCTATAACTCAGTCGGTTTCATGGATCTTTACTCAACTAAGTGTCTCGAACTACTTTCTTGGAATGACCGAAAAATATGTCTTGGATGAAAATAGAACTGCCCCTTTCAAAGCTATGAACTAAAGTATGGAATAATGTGTTTAGCGTCTGTTATAGAATTAAATAACTTTTTAGCTCAATCTCTGATATGATCAGTAATTAGACCTTCAACCATTGTGATTTTTGCACACGAAGCTCCACTTCTTAGTAGATTAGAACATTTTTAGTGAAAGTTCTTTGGTAACTTTTCAGGATATGACATGTTCACTTATTACTGATATTTAAAAACATAGATACTGCATATCTAGGAAAATATAGAAATTATATTTCTTATTAGAGTTATGTTAAAAGAAAATTATATAATTCGCTGGAGGGGAAAAAAACTAATAGCTCTGTAAGGTCTCGATATTTTACTTTAGTGAAGTGACAAGCGCACATCCTTTTAGATAGTCCTGTTTATAAATTAGATGAGAATATTGTGGAAAAAACTACAGTCTTCGTAAAGCAACGTCCTTGATGGGAAATATACATTAAAATGGGGAATTAAAGAAGGATAATTTAGGAACTAAACACCTAAAAACGAGTAATTAAAATAATTCTTCCCTCTAATTTCATGAAGATCGAATTGGGTGGCTAATCCCGTTAAACTAGAGCTATAAAGATTCTTCCGTACAGCAATTTGAATTAGGGTGGACCAATTTGACAGGAGACCAGAAAGGCGCTGTCACTCACTGAAAGGATTACAGGGGAGATTGTAGATGGCTCTAGTAAAATATATGCCTCTTACCCCCCACCCACCCTGCCTTAGGTAACACTGACACACTCTCTCTCCCTAAACCTCCCCTTCCCTCTGACAACGCACAAGGGTATTTTAGGGTGTGAGCTGTATTAACCCTTGGGAGTGTTCTATTGTCCCAGGGTAGATAACCTCTTGTACCTTTACCCCCACCCCTTTTGAATCCGTAGCAATCCCTCTACATAAATTGTGCACCACCGATCTCTCACACCTCCCCGAACCCACCCCTCCACCCCATTCAAAATCTCCCTTGACACCTAACTCTCCTTCATTATTGCAGACACCGTGTCGCGCTTACCACTGGATAATCGCTATGTGGAACCGGAGGAGTTGGGGGATATGGGGGGATATTATATGATATCTTGGAACCCTGAATTTACGGTTCTAAGAGGGTGAAACTATTACTTATATTAACAAGTAAGGTATATTACATGTTATTTAAACGGTTGGAGTTTTGTTTAAGACACTGTTGATTACGTAAAGGAAACAATCCTATTTTTAAGAGAAATATTAATCAGTTTCTAATAAATAGCTGAGAATATATTATAGCTTGTACAATGTCAGTTCATAAAATTAATTCCTTGTAGAGAGTTATTCGGCGTTTATTTTCAACATAAGTTTTATCTATTCTGCCATCAAAATTATATATTAATTATTTCTTCTTTTTTTTACTACCGCGTTTAACTATATGTTCAGGCTACATTCGTATTTGATAATTATTTTAATGTGGTAGGCATGAGAATAGAAGGATTTCAGAGGTAATCCATTCACCTTTGCGTGAAAGGAGTGTTGGAAACTATTTAGGAAAAAAACACCCTCATCAGACCCGATCGGGATTTCAACCTCGGTCTTTCCATCATCAGCAGGCCATTCTAATAAAAGATTGACACCTTAGGCCATTCAGCCACTGAAATGGATAAATTAATTTAAAAGATATTGTATAGTAATATAATAGCCGAGTTTAGTTCTATTAATTGAGCGGGATAGAGGAAGGTGGAATTCAAGGAAATGTTTTATTACCCACGCAAAGAGAAATCGAGAAGCCATTTAGAGGGACGGGGGGCGGGGAAGGCTCAGTACTCCTTGTAAATATTCGAACCCCAAACACCCTGGTGAGCCAGAATAAATCTTTCTTAAATTTAGTATAAATACAAACAGATGTAATTAAACGTGTAAACCATAAATTGATTGCCAAACCCTTCCTTCACCTCTGACAAGACGTGTATTAATCACAACTTGTGAATGTGTGGAATGCCAGGCCTCCACACGTGGTTCAGGTCACACATTAAACTGTAAATCCTCCATTTCATCTCACAATCACCCTACCATTACACATTAGCGTAAGTGCGTATAACTCGAACGGGTTGTAAGACGCGGTGATAATAATAATAATGCGTTTTTTAATTAATATGTTCTTTACCTGAGGTAATCGTCAGGTTTTGCTTATTTAATTTAACTTTCACATTTACTAGCTATCAGCAAATCCAAGAAGCTGGGTAAATAAAAGAAAATTAAATTAAAAGCACCAGCATTAGCCTCGATAGTGATGTAAGTACATACAAAGGTAAAATCGCTTACAGTGAAAGCCTGGTGTAAGAAGAATGTCACAAGTTATATATCTCTGCCAATAAAATATTTTTTAACAATTCTATTCTAATTTGGTGGGATTATAGAGCAAAGAATAGAAAATACTCCCCAAAAATATTGGTGCTTTGCTTGTGTAAGGTACCTTTAAATAAATATTACTAACATATAAACATAAGAAAATATTTACGAGGTAAAAAAAAACCCAATAAAATTGGTAAACAGTTTTATTTCAGTATAATGGATAAGTGAATCAACAAAATAATTTAAGAACTTGTTATACAAATTGCTCAACTTAACTATTTCTATAAAACTACAATGTAGATGTAATAGTTACTATTCAGTTTTTTTACTGAGCTAGGATACAAACCTAAATTCTATAGAAAATAAACGAATTTTCTTAAAAATTCAGTTTACTTGTGCACTTTAATCATTTCTCAATCAATCAACAAGTTGACGTCTTATCTGGTGTCAGAGATAATCAAATTAAACACTATTTGAAAAATAAACCATATAGAACGAAGTTACTCTTTGTCAAGCTTCGTTGTCTATAGCTCTCAATCGATTTTGACCAAATTTAGTATGATTATAAGTTGCACTAAGATCCAAGCCAAATGTAATAATTTATTGAATACTAATTAATAAAAATTAGAATGTTATTTGAAAATACGTGTTTGTTTAATTTATTATATGTTTTGCTAGAAGGGTTCTTAAGTTTAGTCTAGGTTCACATTTATTTTATTGTGTTGACTGAAATAAAAGGATTATTTATATAATTATTTTTAAATAATTAATAAAAACTCAATATATAGTTGATATATATGTCTCATTTATAATTTTTGTTTATTCTTTTGCCGCATGATATTATATTCAAATATTTATTTCAAAACGCAAAAAAAATATAAAGAAATACTTTATTTAAGCTTTCGCCAGTAGCCAAATTTATATTAAGATTGTTAAACTGTCACTTAGAAAAGATGAAATTTTATTTAAGAACCTACCCATCATGGGAAATAAAAGTTATATAGAAATTTATGTTTTACTTTTAACAACCAGATATTTCTCAAACTATTTGTACCAATCATATATCCGAAACAAGCAAAGTTAGTAGCTACCAGCTGACAGATTATTTAAATATTATATCCAAACGAACACTTTTCCTCATTTACCACTATCACCTAAAGGGTGCGGATTGATAACTAGTTAGTGACCAACACCAGCAAAAATTAAAAACAAAAAAACAAGTGGTTTAAAAAAAAGTGCTTTTATCTCTCGTTGTGGGAAACCTAGACCAATAGGTCATCCAAATAATAAAGTCTCGTTTTAAAAATTTAGCCACACGATATTATCATGATCCAACGAATGTATAAATATTTTATGACATATTATATTTGAATAGTCGTTCAATTTTTAAAGGTTAAATCATTCGAAACTTCCAGAAGACAGTCCTTTGCAATATTATGTTGTTGTTATTTTTAGCATTGCGATTTACTAGCTGTTAAAATTAAAATTAAACGCATCTTGATCTATCATGCTTATGAATTAAGAATGAGAAAATTTGAATTTAGTGTAAGTGTATCCGCATTTCTTTTGAGGAAGAGGTAAAACCATCATCAGTTCATCCAACCGAGATTAAAACCTTGATATTCCTGTCATCGGAATTCTATATTGCAAGTGTGACGTCTTATACCATACATTAGTAATATTATTACAACACAAATATTTATAATGTTTTATATATTCGAAATAGTCTCGTACTGTTACTGATTCGGTTAAAATATGTTTATATAGCTTAACTTTCTCTTTTGTCGTCCTTAACATTTCATACAGACAAAATCTCTAAAATATGTTAGTAAAGAGAGAAATGTATAGATACAGGCCCTAAAAACAAGGCCGATAACACAAATTTCAGTAGAGTTCTGTCATTCTTTCCCTTGCCCTCAATAGAGGATTACTCCGTATATTTCAGCGTATCATTCCTTTCCTCCGTTTCACACAAGGTTGAAAAGCTGCTTTTGAAATCCTACATGTGTGATGGAACTTTAATAATGCCACGAGAACACCCTCCTAACCCTCCCCCTTACAACCAAACCCATACCCATTGCACTCCGAGCTGCCCTGGGCTTCACCCTATATATATATGGGTGAGAAGGGAGGTTATAAAGTTACTTTTCCAATGGAATCCAACTCCACCCCATGTTGAAGGGTAGTGTGAGCACCATTGGACGAAATTCCTGGAAGGCCTTCTCTTAATACAAAGTATTCAATATTTCCTGGGGAGATATGTGCAGTGAATTGCTAAGGGAAAAGCTACGCCAAAGCTCCCAACACAAATTTCCTTGGGTGTAAATAGTTTTTGAGGTTGAAAGTACCTCACTTGATTAAACTGTGCGATATTTCGACCACTTTACAAAAGAGCTACTGGTTCAGTTAAAGCTTGTTCCGCTATTATGAATTAATATAAAATAACTTTATTTGGAAGGGATTGTAACGTTTCGTATCTGTTCATTAATTCATATAGTACCTGTTTCGGTGGCCGCATCGTCTGAGGTGTCACTCTCACAATAGATTAGATTGCCAATGATGGGTAAATTGGGGTTCAATTTCCAATCGGGTGTATTGTATGTTATTTTTACCAAATAGTTTTCTACTCTTCCACGCAGATGCAGACACACTTTATCTAGATTCACCTATCTTATACCTAATTAACAAGCGTAATTAGTACTTATGCGTACAACATGAATAGGTAGGAATACGCAGTGCTTTGTTTATATATACATATACACCCACACACTCACTTATATATATATATATAAAAGTAGGAACACACAGTTCTTATATATATATATATATATATATATA
>CABFOW010000417.1:195183-205570 GCA_902141385.1 Timema californicum
CATATATATATATATATATTACAAACCCTATCGCTTACTTTGTAGAATTTGATATTTTAACGTGTCTGTTTTTGCAATGTATGTAAATGTATTGGTTTGGTGTATAAAAGACTACTACGTTTAAATCTACGTAAAGGAAAGAATCATAGAAAATTAAGAAATCCGTTTCAATAGGTACGTGGGTTGGTCTTCAAGCTTCTCTAGTTTGGCTTGCTAGCTTAGAGGATCAAATTAGTGCTGAATGTATTAAGGATGATTTTTCCTAAACTGTTTCCCTATATCCCTTAGCTCGTACACAGGTACTTTTCTTATTGTAATTTACTTACTCCACTACTGTGCGGATATATCGGTGGGAAATGTTTAAAATATAAGAAACAAACTGAAATAAAATCTCTCAACCACGTGTCAGTGATATTTTCCTAAGGTGCATGTTTCTTTAGCTCCCTTGGATTTCCAAACTTTCAAATATATATTATAAATATTTTCAAATTCCTAAAACTTTTTGTTAAACCTAGAGTCGGCCTTTTAAATTAATTATATCATTTCTATATAATAAAAGTAGGAAGTTCAATCTATGAGACGACCTTTTATTAAATTTTTTTTAGCAAAGTTGAATTTAGAGGAGGTGTACTCCCAGAGTGGGAAACTATTTAGGAAAACTACCATCAGTACACCCAACTGAGATCGAACTACGATATCACAGTCATTAGCAGTCTAGCTTATTGATAGAGTAGTGCCTTAGACCATGCGGCCACTGAAGTGGGTTTATGAGACCGCTGATTACTCTCTAATTTATATTGTAATTCATTACTTTGTTAATGGATTAGTATTCATGTAACGGAAAAATAAATTTACTCTACATCGTAAAGAACGTTTACGATGCCTAATGGCTTTTTTGTGTCGACACTATCATTAAATAACACTAATAATGTGTACTCGTAAGTAAACTCCATCCCCCACGACTTAAATCTTTTAAAAAAAAATCCTTAGTATATACAAGTGTGGTTCAACCCATGGTCAACGACCTGTATTTATTATTATGGTCCTCCATTGTGAAAGTTTTTTTAAAAATTAATAATATAAAAAGGGGTAGTCATACTATTTATCATCAAGGTGGCCAAGCACCTGTAAAATCAGGTGGATAAGGAAAATACAAAACATTTAATGTTTTTGGAATAAACAGGTAATTTTCACAAATCTAAAAATAAAATGGAAATATCTATGATATCGGAATAATTAACTGCGAACAGAAGAAATAAATTGCAAATATATATGATCTTTTTAATATGCCTGAAATACTCAAACGATTGCTTATAACTATAAACTACTTTCAGTTGAGATCAGCTATTAAAAGAAAAATATTGAGAAACCACTATATTGACACGGAAAAACATATTTAAAACAACTACGTACAAACCTCTTTTTGCTTAGGTTTAAATAATCCTTGCCAATTTTCGGTAAAATTGTTCACGCATCTAGTAATTTCGTAGAACATACAACTATACCGGCAGATATTTGAATGTCTGACATATTTAAACGGATAAAAGGATCAAAAACACTGTTAGTACATCGTTCGGCCTAGATTTAAAAAATGTCCATGTAATATTTTGTTAAAGTTTATCTACGTATTTGATGGAATTCAAGAAACTAGTATCCATACTTAAAGATAAATGAACAGACGAAATCTAACTGTTCAAGATTGGACATAACCTTGACTCCTAAGGTCAATTATAAATAAAATCACCTTGGTTTAGCTATCAAACTAAAAGCCATACATAACATGGATACATAGATTACAACACTATTAGCAGTAACTACATATTTTACCTGTGATTAAAGAATGTAAAAGCCAAATATCTTTTTCAAAATGGTCATTTCATTTGGAGTTATCAAGGAACAAACAGACAGACAGATGAAATGCCAAATGTCAAAATTAAAAAACCTCTGTTATATAATTACTGGCAGCACAAAATCAGTCACCGTTAATCCCACTAAATGTAGTAGTACAATCATAATACTACAATTCCTAATCCTATTTATATTAATTTTTGAATTAAATGCTTAAATTTTCTATTACTAATATAATCTATCTTTTATTTTTCTTGTTACCTGGTATATTTGATACAATATTCAGATAAGCCTGAGATGGGTAAAGGGTTGAAATATAGTTATCTTTATTTTGAAAACATCAGTCAATATTATTGGATATCTTAACTTTAAATATGCATTCTAGAGTGTGTCAATATATATTAAAAAAGATAAATTTAAACTTAAATTTTTATACCGTGTATTACTACCAACTTGATCCAAGCGAGTTTTAAAGACGGCTTAGCATTGGTGAAGGCAAGTGTTAGAGAAAATGCGAGGGTTAAAAAAGGTTTAGTAAAGATTTCTCTCAGTACATCAGGATAGCATTCGATCCTAGACATCCAGTAAACTATAGAAGACGAGTTTGGTGTATAATTCGCGTCCACTGAAGCGTGTTAAGAGTATATATTTTAATAAATTAAATTTATAATTTACAAATTATGATTTAATTACATGGTTGGTCTATGTAATAATACATTGATTTAAAACGCAAGGACCCATTTCATTGGTTGAATCGTATAAGGCAGAATTCTTGAGAACTGCCGATTTTAGGGAGATCTGGCTTCGAGTCTATGTCGGGTGTACTTAGTCTTGTTTTTCCTAAACGTCCCGGCATAAATTTATTTGATTACCAAACCCTTCCTTCACCTCTGACAAGACATCTTGTTAATGTGAGGAATGCCAGGCCTCCACCGTGGTTCGGATTCCACGTTAAACTGTAGGTCCTCCATTTCATCTCACAATCACCCTACCATTACACATTAGCGTAAGTGCGTATAACCCGAACGGGTAGTAAGACGCGGTGCTAATAATAATAATTTTCCTAAACGTATCTACACTCTCGATACACAAATGGAAGGTATTCTTCCTCTAAATTCAATCTTCCTCATTCCTAACACATTAACGTAACTAACACATATGTGTACAACCCGAATAAATAGTAATAAACATTTACATAAAGGATAACATCAAAACACAAAAAATTGCAAATATTTATAAAATATATTAATTTTAACATTATTTATTGAGTTTTAAATTCTTGATAAAACCTCTCGAATCATATTAGATGATTGTATATATCTTATGTACATGTTACAACAACATTATATGCCAAATATATAAATATTTGGCCTTTCAAATAATTTGCATGTGAATTATATTAAAATAGAATTTTCAATGTATACTGCGGCATAGGCCACCGAGAGTATTTCAGTTTGACAAACAGGGGTCTAGCCATTGGTTTTAGATTTAACATCCATCTGTTATTTGGTGGGATTGTCTCATTGTAATTTTTTTATTTCAATAGACAATTAAATTTACTGTGATCGTTGAAAATTACGTATTTTCACAAACACATACAAATCATAAATAGTATATATTTTTATTATTTCGTTTACTAAAATGTGGATCATAAAATTTTAGCCATTAGACTTATCCTTAAGGCTACTGTTGGTGTTGATAAGTTAGAGGTATAAACATGTGAGAGCTTACTATGCACATTTGTGGGCACATGGGCTAAGGTGTCAAATTCTTCAGGTCTGGTTTTCCGTCGATTAGGAGGTCTGAGATTAAATCCTGAGTTGTCGCACTGTATTGTAGGAGTTTTTTTCTTACTAAATGTTTTACCTACTCTTTCTTCCTCCAAGTGGATGTGGTTTTATTTAATTTAAGTTTAACATTGAACAAGGTGTCAGAAATTATTGTGTTATTTCTCCATGGATGTATAATGTATACATGGAAAATTGTATGAGGGATGCTTGTGAGGTTACGGTTGATGTGCAAATGAACAAAATTAAAGTGAGAGTGATGAAATATTCATATTATGACGTATTAAAGGCTGATAATGAAAAATTCCTATAGAATGCATTAAATCATTTTAATGTGGTGACAGACAAAATGTACCATCGTATAAATATCTCCAAAAATAAGGTAGTAGTAGTTTTTTATAAGGACTGATCAGGAAACTATTTTTAGCTTAGTATAAATGGAAAATTGTTTGAATAAGTCAATGATTTGTTTATATCTTAACAGAATATTTTGTAAAATTAGAAAGATAAATGGTGAAATCGACAGACCGTTTAATGCATCTCAATGATTAGTTGGATATATGTGGACTAATGCAATGAATGGGGTAGTATCGAACAAAGCAAAGGTGGTGGTAGTAAAGGTGTGTTAACGCCAAAATAGTTCTATTGGTGTGAAGCGTGGGTCTATCAGGAGAAACACAAAAGCAAGGTAAATGCATTTGTTTTAAGATATCTAATAAATGTATGTGGAAAAACTTTCATAGACTGAGTCAATAATGAATACATACTGAGTGTGGATGAATGTGAATTCAGGTAAGAATTAAATATATGAAGGTAGAGTGTGTAGTTCAAAAGGAAGAGGTGTACCATATAAGACATGGCCAGATTATGTAGACGAATATGTAGGAGTTTTAAAAGTAAAAGAGCGTGTATGACTTGGTTTATGGATGTTTTTAAAGTGAAGGGAGAATTAAAAGATATAGATTTGTGGGCAAGGTTAGTGAGGATGTATTAAGTACAAAGTTGTTTATTTAGCTCTATTTACCATTTCTTGCCTACCCCGTGAATTATGATTAGGTATGCATGTATGCATATATATTATAAACATATATATATATATATAATTTGTTTTAAAATGTATATATATGAATATATATGTATATAAACACATATTAAATAAATATATGTACTTATATATACATATACATTTGCATATATATAGTATATATATTTATTTATAAATATATATACTAAATATATATTTATATATACATATATTTAGTATATATAATCATATTTATATATACATATATATTCATATTTATATATACCTATATATATTCAAAGCCATACAATGTGTTAAATATGGTTGCTATGCACTTGTTAAGCCTGGAAAGCAGAAAAGCAGGGATTTTTTTTTCCTGTAAAATAAAAGGAGATTTTTTCAAAAAATTATCAAAAATACAAGCGTATTAGTGAATTTAGAACAATATAATTTAAGCAATAAAGCTTTCGCATGTAACTTAAAATATAAATGAAGATCTAAAGAAGTTGATTTGAACACATGTCTTGTCATCCTATTAATGAAACAGTCGGAGGCTTAGATACATATATTTCCCAATAAATCTCTAATTGTATATATATTTTTTTAAATATCAGGTCTCACTATCTATTCAGCTTTCACGCCTCTTATGATTTTTATCAGCAATTTCCATGACCAGCGTCATTACTTTGCACGAGTAAATTTTATGGGAAAAAACTATATTGGAATTCTCTATAGTTTAATATTTCTGGTAAAATGGGATTTTCTTCACGATAGTATCAAAGAATCAGAGGAAAATAATTTCCAATAATAGAGCAGTGGCAAAAATTTAAAAAAAATCCATACATACTAATAAATCAATGATAGTGTCTTCTTAATTTAGTTTATAGAAATGAAGAATCACTGCAAGAGAGGGATTAACGGCTTTAACCGTTCTATTTTCTTCCACAGACTCGGATTACCAACTTGTGGCCGACGCACAGACGCCCGCAGGGCTAAATAACCAAACACCGCCTGAGCTTCCATCTTACGAAGATCACGCGAAGCGCAACAACTCGACCAGGAACGGAGATCTTTTCGAGAATTTCAAAAACAACCGGGAGAGATATCCATCGCATACGGTAAGATCCCATTGCATTCACAGATTTTAGATTATTTTTTTCCTATCCTTCGTCGAAACGAAATTTTTCAAACGTGAAGAGAATTTGTGATCAAATTCCGAAGATAATAATAATATAATATTTAGCACCGCGTCTTACTACCCGTTCGGGTTATACGCTTTAAGTACTAATTACTCTAATGGATTAGGAATTGGGAAGGTTTGATTAGAGGAAGTGAACCCGCATTTGCGTGGAGGGAGAGTGGAAAACCATTTATGAAAAACCTCCCCCAGTTCACCCGACCGATATTCGAACCTTGATCTCCCCGTCCTCAGCAGCCGAGCTCAACACGACAAGCGCGTTAGCCAACTATGCCACCGAGGTGGGTGAAATTCCGAAGATCTTCCACTTAAATATGTATTAATAATCTTGCCTCTAATATATGTATCTGCATTGTTAGTAAAATATATTAATATCAACTTAATATTCTCTAGAATAAACTATTTTCCAAAATAGATTATAACGTCATCAGCCTTGCAACATTCTTGAGATGTCACTCATGGCCTAACTTTATTCTTGTTTGAACATGTCATGCCACCAATCTGTCACCAGAGACTGTATCATGGGTGACTTTAATCAATTATAATGTGCACAGTCAGGGACCGGCTAGGTTTCCCAATAACCGTCAGATTTGATGATGTTATCACTCAAAGATTGCAGCATTCATAAAAAAATGTATGAACAATAAGAGCCTTATGTCACAGTATTTTACACTATTATTACCAATACATTACCTACCTTTGTCATGTGTGGACAGTGGTGATGAAAATACTCACAGAGATTTCACCGACAGTCTACCAATTTTGTTTAATCCTGTCAAAAACTCCCTGCAAGGCTGACACTGGTACTTTTAGCACCATCAGAATTGTAGGAATTTTGGTTTCAACTTGTCTATAATAGTCACCACTTTGTAGACGACTGGGTTCTGACGTCACTCCTCCAAAAATATTGGAGTAGTTCACGTACTTCTGAACCTGTTTCAACATGCTTTTCCCTCAAACTGACACCAGAGCTGCGTCATATTTTTCAAAATATATTCTTACGTAATCAGGGCTGTGAGTTTATGGGTAGGGAAATTAGGGTATAAATGCATTGCCAAGTTTACAACAAGATGTCATGATTCGAGGATCTGCCTAAACGTCAATTACTCCACGTCGTATGAACTTAAAATTAAAGACCCCTCCGAACCAGTGTCCTATCGGGAATTCGAACCAAATTTAATAAAACACGTGACGGTTTTGTGACGATGTTCCCAAAATTATAATACTATCTATATAAGCCATCTATAGAATTATTCTTAAATTAGATCAATCAAAGGGGTTGAAATATTCTGAAGATATGATCTAGAGTCAAATACCTTAAGGATGTTGGAGCGTTGTGAGGGTCCGGGTGGGTGGGGGAGGGGTTGGAATCCATCCAATATCCCTGGAAGTATGTCGTGTGACCAAGGTTAAAGTGTTCCTGGAACCATGTAAGCTATATTCTAGTATAAATATAAAGTATTGTAATCACAAAATATGTTGACATTTGTCTGTGAATCCGTGGGTCTACATAACCTAAGCGGTTTGATTGATTTTGTTCAAATTTTATTTTCATATGCTATACAATCATGTCTCCAGGCAATTATTCGATTTTAATTCTGACCTACCCGCCTCGGTGGCGTAGTTGGCTAACGCGCTTGTTGTTTTGAGCTCGACTGCTGAGGACGGGGAGATCGAGGTTCGAATCTTGGTCGGGTGAACTGGGGTTGTTTTTCCTAAATGGTTTTCCACTCTCCCTCCACGCAAATGCGGGTTCACTTCCTCTAATTCAACCTTCCCAATTCCCAACCCATTAGCGTAATTAGTACTTAAAACGTATAACCCGAACGGTTAGTAAGACGCGGTGCTAAATATTATTAATATTATTAATTCTTACCTCAAATTTAAGGTAGTTTATTCCCAACAGTTTCTCTACAAAAATGTTTAATGCTTTAACGATTATACTTAGAATGTATTAATATGTAGAATGTTTGACATACAAATTAGCAATCTTTACTTTTTTGGGGGAAAGTTTTTTTAATGGGTAAATTTACTATTCACAAATTTTCAAAAATTTGAAATATTTTGAATATAGCTCAAACGATTCGGTCTAAAGTTTAAACTTAATAAGTTTTTGACATGACAAATACTATTGTGTAATAATATTTTTTTAAATGTCGATTAGGGGTGATTTAATAATCATTGATATTTGAAAATTCAACAAGTTTTTGAAATCACCCTTAAAAAAATTAAATGGATATCTTAGTGTTGTTTAGTATTTAAATTCTCACTTCTCTTTAAGAGGGAGATAATTAGTTAAATGGTAGTTTATTGAGGAAAATTATTAAATTTTTCTAATTTTGGGAAATGGCTTTAACGCTTTTATACAAAAGAATTATCTGAATAGTACTTAACATAATTTATATGAATGTACGTTAATTAATGTGCTAACATTTGTTTGATGGTGGTTTACTAATGACTGATATTTTTTAAACTCTGGCACAAACTATAGAAGACTAAATCATAAATTGTGGGACGACTATGACATCCCATTTACAATCCATGACGCTTAGGTTTGAATTAATTTGATTATATTTACTATTGTGATATAATATTAAGACATAGTATTTTGTTGCTTCAAATATATATATATATATATATATATATAAATTAAGATTCAAATATAGGCCTACATTTAAACTTTCGAAATTTTATAATACACAATTAAGATTCAAATATAGGCCTACATTTAAACTATCGAAATTTTATAATACACCCGGTGATACTAACCTACCCCTAGAATATTGGTTCAACTATCTTACATATACAATCATCTCTGATCAAATGTCCTTAAATTGAATTTTCTCGGTTCATCTTTACCATCAATTGAATCTATTCTGTTCAGCTGTCTTCTCCATTGAATCATTTCTGTTCAACTGTCATAACCCTCAAATACTTCTGGTTCAACTATCTTTCCCATAGAATAATACTAGTTAAAATATCCCATCCACAGAATATTCTGGATTTAACTGTTCTACCTCTTGAATAATCCTTGTTCAAACTTTCACTCCTCTTATAATCCTAGTGGTCCAAATGTCCTTTTCCGGGTTCAACTATCTTACACTTAGCAAATCAGCTAAAATGTTATTTCTCTAGAACCTTCTAGGTTCAACTCTCCTACCACTATAATAATATTGGATCGTCTTTCCTATCTATAGAATTATCTCAGTTTCCTGTTCTAACCTATGACCTGTTAGTTATTCGTTTACTGTTTCTGGCGTAACAAACACTCTAGTATAAGTTGTTTCTAAACGCACCGAATAAACTTAATCCCACTCACCTGTGGTCAGAAAGAAATAGAACATCCTTGTGAAAAAATGTCTGGAAAAGTTATATTGCACTTCTAAATGAAAGTGGACGTCAATAGCAACAACGCCTAGAGTATGCATCTATAGATACGAACCTGTACAACAAGTTGCATATCCTTAAGTGTGCAAAAGAGCCCTGCCGCGAGGAGAGTTGTCGAAGGGCAAGCGCACGTCTAATGGAACAGAAGAATACTGTTGTGACCAAGTCCGTGAGGTGTTTTGAACCCCCTGCTGTGCCTAATAATATGCAACTTGCTGTACAAGTACATACTTACAGCTACGTTATCCCAAAGTTGTTGCGTCTGATATCAATTTACATTAAATAACTTTCAAGATAACTTTTCTGAACATTTTTTTCACAAGTATTTTCTTTTTCCTTCAGATTGTATATGCTGTGGTTTAGTTTCTGTTTGCACCACATCTTACTTTCTATTCAGATTATACGCCTGTGTACTAGTTGCGCTAATGCGTTAGGGACAAGAATGTTCTTAACTTAGTGGAAATGCACCTATATTTACGTGAAACATGGTAAATCAACGCGTCCAACTGGGATCAAACCCTGATCTTCCCATCCTCCTCCGTCTAGTATATTGCGAGAGTAGTGCATTATACCATGTGGCCACTGAAAAGGGTTATTTTGAAGATAGGCAGATAGTATATAAGAACCACTAATAAATGTGATATGGTATGATTGAATGAACGTAACACGCCTTTTTTTTTGTAACCCTCTAGGTCCCTGAAGAAGTAACGTACGCCGAATTGTGTTTGGCTCGGCCCACCACGCTTCAAGATATGACGTCGCTGAACTGCATGGTAGGGGTGGGTGGCGGTGGCGGGGGTGGTGGAGGTGGAGTCCGCGCCAGGGAGGAATCTACCATATACGCCCAGATAGATCACTCGAGGAGACCCCCTCCGACCCTCCACACCACAGGCACGGACCTGACTTACGTGTCCCCTTTGTCACCCCTCGTCTCCCCGGGTTCCCAATGCTCCATGTTGGCACCCCACCACCCTCTAGTGTCCCACCGAGAGATCGTCACGGTTAGGACACCCCTGATGGCCACCCAGCAGGAGAGTTGCGTATAGCCACCTCGTAGACACTCTGGGGCGTGGGCCTTTGTGTAAAGCCGACGGTGGGGGGGGGGGTGAATAATCGACGAGTTGAAGGGTTTATGAAGTGACG
>CABFOW010000417.1:205809-252938 GCA_902141385.1 Timema californicum
AGATATTCAACAAAAATGTTGATATCACCATATAAAAATAAAGCTAAACTTCTTGTTTATACAGGTTAAATATTTATTTATTTTGGCAAAATGAATGTTTTGATATAAAAAATCTAAAAAAAACATTACCGTACCCTTAGATCGTGTTTGCTATATTCCCACCTTAAGTGACAATGGGGCAGGTGGCCAAAAATATGTATATAATAATATAGAAAATACTACGAAATTGGCGGCAAAAGACATTTTGGTTTGGTCAAGAATATAAAGACGTGAACATATTATTCTTTAGCGTACGTAAATAAAATTGAATGTTAAGCTTTGCACAAGAGTGTGTAGAAAATAAGAAACCACTACTTGAAGCAATCACATCCTACACTATGATTAATATAACATAATTAAGACTAACCTAACCAGATCTATCAGATTTAAGTTTGGGGGGAAGAGATTGTGTGTGTTAAGATCAGAATTTTGTAGTTTTTATTCCAAAATACATTTATTGATTAATATATCTTAAATACTTACCTAGGGCATAATGACATTAGACCATTTGATCATTTAAAACTTTTTGATTTATATATTAGTATTTTCACTACATGTATCCAAGAACCATTGATATAACTATATGGATATAATAAAAATAAATTTATCAACTGAATACATATTTTATTTGTTATTGCTAAAAAGGAATTTGTCATAAAATCTAGAACTATAATTGAGTTGCCTTCCCCTCGTGGTTATGTTAGTCTATATATTATATCATAGTATTTATACAAACAACTTTAAAACGATTTATTTTTATTTACCAAGGTGCAGTGCATGGTTTTACAAGTTTTCAAAACAAAGGAGAATATTAAATTATGTTTTTATATTAATCCATGAAGGAGTACGACTAGAACATACACTTAAATTCACATAGCGCAAATGATTATCTTTGAGTATTATTGAGTATTATAGACTAGTTTAATTTGTTTTGATTTCATTAATGAGACATCATCCAAATTTTATGATCGTCTGAAGGAGACATTTTATGACGTCATGCTCTATTATTTACCTCTTTGGTTTGGGTGCTGCACCTTGTCGACGATGAACGCGAGTGCGACGAGATTCAAACGTAAAAACGGAAACGTACGAATAAAATGCGAAAGTTTTCCTATTCGACTGGATTACGGTCGAATTCGAAAGTGACGCGCATCACGCCACTGAAGAATATGTCAATGAAGATTAGTTCTTTTGGTGAGTTAAATTTAGAGATCGATTAGAGTGTAATCGATAAACCTTCTAAGATATACATAAAATGTTAATATTTACTGAGTTAAGTGTAATAATTCTTCCAGATGTACGTTGATTTATTTATGTATATGCTGAAATAAATTCATTATATTGACTTATCATCAAAAAATGGATTTTAAGCCAGGACAAAAAAAGTGACTGCGATAAAATAGTTTATTCTTTCATATTGTTGATGGAATTCAACCAATCTCATAATTTATAAGCTCTTTGATTTTTTAATAAATGTTTAAAAAAATATTTTTTTAAAGACAATATTGAACTTTTATTAGTTACATAAAAATTAAAATAAGCTCTACAAGTTTATCAATTTAAAATCAAGTGCGCTAGATAATAAATTAAATATCTATTAATACAAAATTTATTTTTCGTTGAATTTATCTAACTTCAATATAATTTCGGTTAAAATATGATAAAGTTTTATAAAATCGGGGGTTGTATATTCATTTTAATATTAAACACAAACTGAGTAACAACATTATTTACTCAACTATATATGACATTTGTCTAGCAAGTAAAAAATTCTTATTTGAAATATTTTGTTTAATAAATCAATATTATTTTATATAATTAAAATAATAACCGAAATTCACAGACATTGTTTTGTAAATTGTTTTGTACATTTGATATTATTATTTATTATAATCACCTTTATTTTTTAGTTTAATTTAAAGATAAAGTTTAAACAAATGATTCACACATAAACGTGGATTTGTGTGTATAGTGAAACAGACTACAGAAACAATAAAATAAAATTATTTTTTATTTTACGTGTTGATTGTGAAATCAATGTATAGACATGGGACCGTGAAAGAACTGCTAATCTAACAAACATCAGATTACTTGTACTGAGGCTGAAAATGTGTGATATGTTCTTAATTTAAAAGACCGGACCGGTGTAAAGAAAAGCTTCCATACAAGGAGTAAGAATTTATAATGTTCTGTGTTCGTGACTTCCGTGAAGTTTTGCCGTCCATTAATGGCAAACAATGACAGGGGCAACCCCTTCTCGTAAAGGTGGGATTTGTAATATATTATTAAATTTAAGTAGAAGTTTTTCTTTAACAAAACATATTTTAAAAATATTTAATTTTGTAATTTCAGTATTCAACAAATTTAAATAATTTCACAATTAATTAATACATGAAATATGGGGATGTTCTTGAAAATAAATAGTGGCCTAATATTTTCATAAATTCTAGAATATAGTATATCAATTAAAGGATACATTCAGGGGAAGAATAGGGGTGGAATATATTTTAATATATTGCTTGTTTACAAATGATTCAGTTAGCTAATTATTATTTTGTGAATGGGTATGATGATAAATTATGATTAAACTAGTTTTTGTATTTTCTAAGAAAAATAATTGTGTGTTAAAATCTTATAGAAAAAAAAACATTTATTGTAATTGTTACCGTAGGCCTACAGGAAATGAAAGATTACCCTTTCCATAAATTAAACAAAATTATGTTAGTAAAGATTATTATTTATTTATCTAACAAATGCTCATTAAAACAATAAATGTTTATTATGACAATATATATTGTCAAATTATAATGGTTTATAAATCTTTTTTAATTAAATATAATTGATAAATTGTAAAAGGATAAAATGAGTGATTTTTTTTATTTAGAGATGATAGCTAAATGAAGAATGCACAAATAACATTTTTTTTAACATAAGTTAAACTATTTTCTTAGTAGGTGGAAGTGGTGCTAGGTGTTGTCAAAAACTCCCTCCTCTTTCTTGTCGATGTTTTACACTGAAATTCTGAAGTCATCATAATTGGACAATACGATACTTGCTCTCTATAAAATTATTTAAAATTTTCAGATGAAAATTATTATATATATGTATATATATTATAAAAATGGTTATGAGATTCTTGTTCCAAAGAAAAAATTATAAGGGAAAAGACTATTTGAACTCTCAATAAAAAATTTTTTTTGTAAAGTGCCATAAA
This sequence comes from Timema californicum, assembly GCA_902141385.1. NCBI lineage: Eukaryota > Metazoa > Arthropoda > Insecta > Phasmatodea > Timematidae > Timema > Timema californicum. The sequence continues at coordinate 209,063 of CABFOW010000417.1, forward strand.
AACTGTACCGTATCGTACTGAAATAAACTTAAATAAAGATGTGTTAATAAAATTGTGTACTTAAAGCATTTATTTTTGTCCTATTAGAAAAATAAAAGATAAACATAGTGAGTAGTTTTTTTTACTTTAAATTATTATTATTATTATTATTATTATTATTATTATTATTATTATTAGCACCGCGTCTTACCCGTTCGGGTTATACACACTTACGCTAATGTGTAATGGTAGGGTGATTATGAGATGAAATTAAGGACCTTCAGTTTAACGTGGAATCCGAACCACGCTGGAGGCCTGGCATTCCTCACACTCACAATTTGTGATTAATACACATCTTGTCAGAGGTGAAGTAAGGGTTTGGAAATCAGATAAATCTGTACCGGGACCGGGGATTGAGACCCGGCCGCTTTACTTTAAGTGTTTTTACAAGATTTGTTTGTGTTTATATTTTACTTGTAGTGTTTTACTTGCCATTTTTTTCAAACAAAGTTGTTATTTTAGAACAAGATTTTAAAAACTAACTTTTAAAAAGCACAACCTCCATTCCATCAGCCATTAATGTATCCCTGTAATTTGTGAAATCACAGTTCATTGGAATAGAACCTCAATACTTTACTATAAGAATATCTTCCACTGAAATATCAATGTTAAACCATATGTCATAAATTAAAATACATTTAATTTAATCCCTAATAAATATTTTTAACCTTGTTTTTCTTATTGTTATGACAAACAACTATAAAACTAATGTGGTAGTAGTTTATTTTTAACACTGCGTCACTTATTCGTGTTATACGCATAATATGTACCATTTATACTAGTGTGTAAGGCTTAATATTGAATTTATGGAAAATGTACCAACACTTTCTTGTATAGAGAGTATTTAAATAATTAGGGGGAAAATACCTCAGTGCATACTACCGGTATTTGAATCCAGATCTCCTTGCCATCAAAAGTCAATTTTATTTTGAGTGTGACACCTAATACCATGTGACCTCTGAGGAAGGTAGTATGCAATAATAAAAACTGCAATCATTAGTATAAACAAAATGCTTTACTCGAACAAATCAATTGTTAATTCATGGTAGAAAGGTTGGCGTAATACAAATAAAGTTTATATATATTTTGTCATCAATATTGACAAAAAAAATTATCCGATGGTTATTAAAACAATTTTTCATAAGTGGTAAATGCAAAAAAATGAGACTAATAGTTTGAGTATATTATCAAAGTAGATATATTGAAAATATTGTAGATTTTAAATATTTTACTATTGTGATTACATTTCATTTAAAGTTTGTTTAACTTATAAAGCTTATTTAAAAAGGAGGATAAGTGTGTGGTTTTTACTTTGATCCTAAATAAACTAAACATATCATAAAACTATTAAAAAAATTAAATTAATGACATAGACAAAGATGGTGTTATATAAAAGTGGGTTAGCACCAAAATTGTTGTTTGGGTATGAAGCGTGGGTTAGTTAGGAAAAACACAAAAGCGAGGTGAATGAGGTTAAAATGAGATATATAAGAATGTCACGTTGTAAATTTCTTAATGAGAGTCAGTAATGAATTGGTGCTGAAGGGGTGACCTTTGAAAGGAAATACAGAAGGTCACTGTGAAAGAAGCGTCTTCCATTTGTTTGGGCGTGTTGAGTGGATGAGTGTGGATCGATTGACGAAGTAAATAGTAAATATATGAAAGTAGAGTGTGTGGATCAAAAGGGCTAGGTCATGTATGACGTGGCTAAATGTTGTCGACAAATGTCTGGAAAATATAAACATTCAGAATCTTAAGAATAAAATAGCATGCATATATTTGTGTACCGATGTTGTTGAAGAGAAGGTAGTATGCAGGTATAGGGAATTGTGGAAAATGTTAGTAAGGATGGATTAAGTATGAAGTTGTTTGTTTGAGTTATATGCACATTTTCTTACCTATTCTTTAAAGGAACGGCTTGATTATGTATGTATGCATGTAAGTACGTATGTAAATATGTATTTATATATGTACCTATGTATGTATATATGCAGGTATATATGCATGTATATATGTATATATCCATATGTTTATGTTTATGTATATATTTAGTATGTACGGTATATATTCATGTATGTATATATGTATGCATGTAAGTACGTATGCATATATATATGCATGTAAGTACGTATGTATGTATATATCTGCATATGTATTTATATATGCAGCTATATATGTATTTATATATGTATATATATTTATATATGTATATATATTTATATATGCAGCTATATATGTATTTATATATGAATATATAGATATATCTATATATGTATATATATGTATTTATATATGTATATATATATGTATTTATATATGCATATATATATATGTATTTATATATGCATATAGATATATTTATATACATATATATATTTATATATGTATTTATATATGTATATATATTTATATACATAGATAAATTTATATATGTATATATATATTTATATATGTATATAATACATATATATACATATATTCATATAGATATATATATAGATATATTTATATATATATATATATTTATATATGTATATATATAGATATATTCATATATATATATATATTCATTTATGTATGTATATAGTATGTATATATGTATGTATTTTTCACTTCATTAAAAGGTCTTTATATATTGCCACTATATTCATTACATATATTCAGGAGCTATGTATGTCACCTTGTAAATGAAACAAAGCTCTGTTTCTACACTAGATAAACTCTATTTATTTTGTCCAAAAAAACATTTTTGATAAAAATTTCAAATCCCACTAATCTTAGCTGGCGTCCCCTAGATATTCATCTAAGGAACTTAAATATTTCGTGTGAAACATCGTTTAAAATGAGCTACTGTCCCATTTTCTTTTTAATAAAAGATTATTTGATTTTAGAAATATTTTATAAACTTTCGACTTTTTGGCGTGAAAATATAATGAAATAGCAAATTACTTTTTATATAACGTGGAATTTCTAGATGTCTGTACTTCACTCAGAGCTCAGGCAGGCTACCCATAATTTAAACATTATATTAAACATTTATTTTAGAAGAACTACTCTATATTATTTTAATTTCGTATAATATATGCATATTGTAGAACAATAGTTGCAGAACAATTTCATCAAATGGAGAGTTTAACAATTATGTTATATTTAAACACAGCCCTTTATCTTTTTTTTTAAGAATGGTTATAATTAAGTGTAGAAGAACTAAACAAATATATACTCTACCAATTTTAATAAATTTTGAATAACTTTTTCTTATAAAATAAATTTAAAAATGTCCAAATAAAAAAAAGTATGTCCACTTTACGTTCGGTAGGCAAAGTATAAAAAACAACAAAGGAACACACTTTAACCCTCCCCCACCCTGACTTCAATAATATAGCAAGCTCTCTTTCACCCCTCCAACCCCCTCAAGAACCCCTTCTGTTTCCCTATATGCGACTTCTTGTTTGTATTCAACCTTCGTTCGTTTGTTTGTTGTTTTTTTTCCTCTCTGTGAAGCGGAAAGATCGAACGAAGTTTGTGGTTATCATTGACTGTGTGCTCTCCTCTGAACCCACCTCTATACCCCTTTTGGAGTGGGACCGCCCATGAAGAGAACAAGCTACGGCAACAGCATCCCCTTTAGCCTGATGGGAATACACAAACAAGGCGAACAGGGGTTTGGGTTGGGAGGGAGTTGGGGAGAAACACACACGCGCGGCATGCATAGAGGATCATGACTGTAATCTGCTACACGCGTGTCTCATTGTGTCACCAGTGATCTGCCGTCATCTGTTTGAAGTGTAGCCCTTACGGCTTCAAAAAATCAAACAAAAACGGCGTTTTGAGGAGCGACAAAGAAGGAATGGATGTCTACTCAAAAATAAGGAGGGAAAGAAATTAGATATTTTCTCATATCTCGATATTTTTTTTAATTTAGCAAACACTTTAGTTCGGTCAAAAGATTGTATGTATACTTAGTCATAAGTGCCAGGTTAGATTCCTGGCTTGTCCAGTAAAAATTGGCATTGGTAAAATGTTGGTTCCCACTTTCAAAGTGATGAATTAATGACTGGGGGCTGGATGTTGTGTCTGTTATGGATTCGAGTCAGTCTACTCATGTGTCTTGTGATTATATAATCTGTCAGTTTAGAAAGTTCACGATAAATATCTCGAATATATGAAAACATTACATTTATTTATTCATTTTCTAGACAGGTGATCTGGTGGTCTAGGGATAAGGTGTCAAACTTCTGTGTTGAGGTCCGGGGTTCAATCCTCGGCCCTATCACAGATTTATTTGACTGCCAACCCTTCCTTCACCTCTGACAAGACGTGTATTAATCACAACTTGTGAAAGTGTGGAATGCCAGGCCTCCACCGTGGTTCGGATTCCACGTTAAACTGTAGGTCCTCAATTTTATCTCAGAATCACCCTACCATTACACATTAGCGTAAGTGCGTATAGCCAGAACGGGTAGTAAGACGCGGTGCTAATAATAATAATTTTCTAGACCGACTAAATATAAGCACACTACTTACAAACTAATTTAACTCTACGCCTATAATAGACATGACACTAATTAACACAGTCGATAATTTATCGTTGTGAGAGGTAAATCCCAAATTGACCAATGATTCATATTTCAATAATGTTGGTAATCGAATCGAATGCCCTTTTTGGAGTAGGCAGACCAATGGAGATAAGTTGTTGATACATATCTCTGGTCTCAAACGTAAAAATTTGTCCAACCAGCATACTTTGTTTTGGTCTTATATAAAATGTATCTTATGACAAACGCATCGGTGAACAAGTGGACTAAGTGACAGGCTCATAATTCCTCGTTTGTTAGAGATGGGTAGGCCAGATTTGAAATCTTATATTGGTGTACTTAGGGTGTATTTCCCCCCTAAATGGCTCACCATTTAATCTTTACGCCAATGAAGGTACATTAATTCTCAATTTGACCTTCATCACCCCTGTTATATTAGCGTAGTCAACAAGAACTTACCCGGACCAATATAATAAATCAATTTTCATTAGATTATTTTACCACGCATGAATAATTAAATCCTTTTTTGTTTAACGTGACTGTAAAATTCAATTATTATTATTTGGTTCCATAAAATAAATATATTGTATAGCTAATCATATAAAATGATTTGCTTAGACCCATTTATGCCTATATTGATTTTTTTTAAAAAACATTGTTTTGTAGATTTAAATAAATATGGTTTGTTATTTAAAATCTATGAAACAAATTGGCGTAGTTTAGTGCATTTACCCTAAAGATATTTATCTATCTTGGAAAATTAGTTTACCCTCAGTAAATAAAGTTCACGTTACATTTAATGCCATTCTTTAATTTATTAGTGACAATATAAAAACAATAGCCTATTATTAACCAACCCAAGAGGTTCGAGATGAGATTCTTGTTGGGCTTACTGGTAGGATTGTAAATTTGTATAGTGTAATATGGCTTTATTTTACTAAATAAAGAGCTGAACACTTCTACAAACCCGTTCACCCCCAAAATAATAAAAAAAAGTAAAGAGGTATTTTTAAAATACAACAATTTTTTCTTATAGATATAAAGTAGACGGCTACTTTTTCAAATATTTAGTAAAATATTTATTATAATGATGTACATTTTATCATATATTTAACTTTAAATTATTATAAAAATAATTATAGTAATATACACTCTGATTAAAATTTTAGTTATTTAAAACTTAAGTTAATTATATTTAACGTTTTACTTAGGTGGTAAATAGTGCTCAAGTAAGAACTAGCCTTTAGATGGGATTTTATAAACGAGATTAGTATGCAAGTCGTGTTGTATGTGTGTTTGATAATAACACTTTAAAAAAAAAGTTTACTTCGGCACTAAAACATCTGATGCTAATGTCTGGTGTTCTTAGTCTGTTGGCCTATGATAACTTAGTTAGGCCTATGCTTTAAGTAATAATGATTGTTATTAATATTTCTTCTTTGTCATTACTTTTATGACTTATTCAAAGAGTTTTTTTTGTCGTTTTTGTATGTTCACAATAAACCCAAATACCTCTAAACGCTCAAGACGGGACTTTCTTTCACTCAATCGTTTCTCATGATTTCAGGATTGACAATAGCTATAGTATTGTTGTTAATTACCAATAAAATTGACTGTTTTACGAGAGGTGGTTTTAAAATTACTTTATCGATAGTTTATTCTGCTAGTGAATGTGGAATTCATTTTGTTTTGTGGATAACTTCATCGCTAAATCAACTGCAAATCCAAACAGTAATTAGAGAAACAATTTCAATTTTTAAATCCTAAGAGAAATTATATTTTTATTAGGTTTTTTGTTTTGTATCTATAAAAGTAGGTAAATTGTGTTTCTTTAGTAAATTAAAATTTCCAATAGGTAGCGTTGTACATTTTATTTTATATGATCTTACATTCAAATATATAAATATTCATACAACTAGAGTACTGTTCCCATTAAAAGGTAGCGTAAACTCAAGAGTGCCAAAGGAAATAGTCAAATAAAATCCTTTATATATTTATTTGTTTATGTTAACAATGTAATTCAAAGCAAAAAAAAATTCAAAGGAATTTAGAGATGCCTGAAGATATGCACCTATAGTGTATTGTTATATATTACTTATATTGAGAACAAAATCCTTGAACCGCTTGGCTTCCAGTGGGGGCTACTTTAAAATCCAAGAATAGCATTTTGTTTCGTTCTAGCTATAGGTAGCTTAAGATTGGGAAATTGAGCCGATATTTATTATATAGACTATACTTTTAGGAGTCTGGCATCCTTAGCAAGTTTATAAACACTTCAGGTAACTAAAAAAACAAGATCAAACAAAGTTTGTAACCATTTTAAAACAATATAGAAAGGAGGTGATTAGTATATGATAAGACTTAAAGTGATTTACTTTTAAAACTGAATCAAAAATTAATCAATAAGACGTAAAACTTAAAACAAACCATTCAAATTAACCAAACGAGGTGCACATCAATAAAAAAAATGCGAGCTCTTTAACCCCCACATTGTTAAGCTCGTGAGTTAAGTATAACTCTTATATAGTCTATTTCGTTGCTGGATAGGAGATAAGAATTTAAATATCAGCTGGGTTTACCGAGCGTGGTTTTCCTAATTGGTTTCCCACTCTGAGTCCACTCAAATACGAGTACATTTCCTATTAGCTCTAGGTTCCTTATCCTTGCTTCATTAGTCTCTCTTACATCCTTACTTAATTTACGTACCATAATTAAAATTTGTGTATCTTTGACGGGCAGTACGATCCAGTGAGTAAAATTAAACACTGATTATCTTAAGGTATTTTGTCTATAGATAAATATTGGAATCAAATTTATCTACTAAACAGTTTTATTTGATCCAACCATTTGAGTTTTAAGCTCTTTGGTATTTTCAAGGAGAAAATTAATAAAAAGTGTTAATACTATGAATTGATGCTTCATCCTGAATTTCATCTCAAGGTTTAATATACATTTTGGCATCTCTCTTGAACAAACACGACGTTAACACTAATTATTCTTTCATATCTCATTAGTCACGTTTACTCAGACCCCTTTAAATAGGTAAACAAAAGCCAGGTAGCCCACGTTGAAAGACGCAACAGCGTTGCCGTTGTGTGTGTGTGTGTGTGTGTGTGTAAACAATGGCGGAGGCCACGTCACATCCAGTAGCTTCGCTTTGGCTTGTTTGCAAGGAATGTACGTCTGTGTATAAACATACACATATATATACTAAACGAGAAGTCCTTCTTAGTTAAAACATGCACGTTCAGAAGCTCAGGTAATATTTATTAAAGTGGGATGGATGTAACCCATCTACCCCTAAAACCCATGAATTCCACCCTCCGCCGTCAAATTAATCCTGTCGGAACAAATTACTCTCTTTGGAAAATTAGTCTTCATAAATTTGAACCTCGTTCTACCCTATCACAACTTTCTTTTCTCTTTTGTTTTTATGGACTTGGAGTTCTTTTTTTTTCAATATAATGAAAGTATGACAAGAATTGGGATGAAACATGATAAGAGGGAGGAAATTAACAAAGAAATTATTCCAGGATTTATACTACACACTTTCTTGCTGACCTGCAATATATTATAAATTGAACCTTCTAATTAAAATTCTTTTGAAGTTTAACATGCAAGAAGAGGATGTATAGAACGCGAGTAAAGGTCAGTGTTTTTCTAATATTTTATATGAAAACTTTGTTTGATCAAAATAAATCAAATATTACTTCAGTAGAAACATAGAATTTAGTTTTCTTCACATGGTTGCCTCAAAATTTATTGATGGTGTCCTGGAATTTAATGATGGTGTCCTTGAATTTAATGATAACTTTTTCTCTTTATTTAAAAAGTTTCTGATCTATTGCCGTTATTTTCAAGTAAGATATTCAGCAAATTGTTAATATCAATAAATTAATAAAATTAAAATTCTACCTTTGTAATAAAGCAATATTTTATTTATTTTGACCAACAAAATTTTGCTGTAAATACTGAAAAAATACTAGCCTTTTCTCAAGTTCCATACATTACCAAATTAATTTAATGAATCCACGAATCCTAAAGTAGGATTTTTGAAGATAAAAGTCTTGTAAAATCAAAACCTATTTTATGGTGGTCAATAACTAAAATATATTATAGTATTAGTATTTTACTAAGTATTGGTGCTTAAGTCCCGTTTTTATAGGAAGAAATGTTTTAGGTCAGTGATCTACAATCTTTCCCAGGATTTACATCTTTTCTCTCCAAAGCCTTCGTGACTCTTTGGAAACTTACAAGCCTTAGAATCTTAGTTTTCAAATAATTATTTTTTTCACCGAGTCTTTCTATCCATACGGGTTCTTCACAGTTTATTACACAAGGGTGGTAGGAAAAATTGAGAGGAAGCGTACCATTATTTAGATTAAGGGAGAAGGGGAAGCACGATTAAAGAAAAATACCCATAATACACCTGGACAACACTGTCATCATCAAACCAAACCACAATAACGTGACGTCAAACCTGCGTGCTCACCGATACTTTTTTTAAATAGTATTATAAATGTAGGCCTATTAAGTTAAGGTGGAAGGAGACGCAAAAAAAGGACAGTAATTTTGCAGTATTTATATCAAAACATTTCTTTGTCAGCAGTAATGCCTAGTTTAATTTTCTTCGCATGGTGATATCAACATCTGTTAAATATCTGAAAAAATGTCCTGGAATTTAATGACAAACTTTTTTTTGTCCATTAAAAAAGTTTCCTACCTAATGCTGCAATGCTTATTAAAGGTATTCAACAACTGATAATTTCACCTTGTGAGGAAAATTAAATTAAATATTGCTAATGGTACAATATTTTATTCATCTTGTCCCAAAAAAGTTTTTGTAGTAAAAATAATAAAAAGACTTATGCAATTCTATTAACTTTATCTTTATAATTTTGGTCATCAACTACAATTAAAATAGTTTAATTTTAAAATGTTCTAGAAAATATATTATATTACTAGAATCTTACAAAATGTGATATAAATAATTGAAGCTAGTTAGATAAAGAGAATAAATGTTTTCTAAGCCCAAATCGCTCTGGGGGGCATACGGTCAAATTGTAAAGCTAATTTGGTCGGGTTTGTGGGCAACAGAAAGGTTCTAATTGTCTTGAACGTGATTTATCTGTCATTTCCCTCAAACTTTCCAAGTGAATTTGAATACATTTCCTCTCAAATTTACCTTCCTCTTCCTCACATATGAGGTAATTAATAAATTTATACCCGCTTCAGGGTCCGTATGGTCTAAGGCATCACTCTTTCATTAGACTGGCCTGCGAAAACGGAGGAGAGATCATTGTTTAAATCATTGTCAGCTCTACTGAGAGTGCATTTTCCTAAATAGTTTTCCACTCTACTCCCATCCAAATTTGGGTAGATTAGCTCCAAAATACATCCTTCCTAATCCGGACAGTATAAGTGTAGCGCCAATCTACCCCTCATCAACAGGCTAGTCTAACACGAGAGTGAATCTTGAAACCGTTCGACCATAAAAGTGGGTTGATATTAGGTTAGTTTGTAAGTCGTCGACTAAAATAATCGCCTAGTTCAGAAATAGCATACCTAGTGTAAGTAGTTTAAAAAAAACTAAAAACTTCTTCAATCTATTATATTATGAATTATATATCAAAGCTAATATAATTGTCAATTACAGTTATAGCCGTATTTAAATATCGTATTCTTTGTATTGGTAAATGACAACTGGACATTGGAAACCAAACCGGAACCCTTGGCATAATATGTCAAATCTCTTATGTAGCTGGCGATTTTTCAACATCTATCACAGACTCTGCCTTAAAATATTATTGAAGAATTACCCAGAGCAAGTGATGACTCCTGGATAGATCAGTGGTAAAGAGTATTGACGTACTAAACCAAAGGTCATGGATTCAAATACTTTGACCAGGAGTAATTTTTCAATTTAGAGAATAAATATTATTTGGATTAAGTTCAAGGTATTTCCTTAAAATGGCATACTCTTCATTTTGATTGAATTTTTTCCTAAGATGAAATAAGATATACGTCAGTATACGCCATGAGTTAATGCTAATAAATAAACCTTTCTGATTCCAACCCCAAATATAGAACACCCTAACACCCGACCAAATACCAGAAAGAAATACATTCAGAACTAGTCCTCAAACAACCCTTGTAGACGCTAACAAGACGCTGATTGATACTAACGACGCCGACACGTCACACCCGGCGCCGTCTGCTCGAGTCGCCCCCAGTCGCCGGACCAAGAAGAGAGTTTGTAGGAGGAAGAGGGGTGGTGGGTGGTTAGGTGTCTGCCTGTCCGCTCGAAGGCATCCCCCAAGTGAGTTGTGAAAATGTGTCGCCTCTTCCCCACTCCTTTACTCTGGAAATTAGGATTGAAGAGATCTGGCTAACCCTCAAGGTACTGGAAAAAAAAAAGTATAGAAGGTGTGAATATTTGGTGAGAGGGTATGTTGGTGGATTTGAATCGAGGAAAATACGTCTGTTTTTTTTTTACCATGACCTTAAATATAAAAAATATAAATTTAAGGTATTAGTTGTCACGTCACTACAAAGTATTATAAAATTAATACTTTATTATTTAATACTATTTTATTTATTTCTAAGCACCTCGTCTTACAAAACGTTCGGGTCACACGCTTGTGTACTAATTACACCAATGGTTTTAGGGAATAAAAAAGATATATTTAGAGGAAATGTACCAGATTTTTATAGAGGGAGATTGGGAAACAATTGTGGAAAAACCACCCTCAGTACACCCGCCTAAGATTTGAGCGTCAATCTGTCTGTCATTGGGAGTCTAGTCACCCGTTAGAGTAGTCTCTTAGACCATGCGGCCACAGAAGTGGGTTTATTACTAAAGGTTTTTTATACTGTATTGTTCTTTTTGTCAGATTATACGCATATATGATAAATATTCTAATGGGGTAGGAATGTAGAAGGAAGAATTTTAGAGATAATCTAACCGCATTTGCGTAAATAGAGATTTGGAAATCATTTAGAAAAAAAAAACATTCTCATTAATCCCAACCAGGATTTGAGACCTGATCTCACCATCAGAAGTTCAGTCTAACTCGGATAATGATGCCTTATACATTTCAGTCACTGAAGCGGATAATAAAATGGATGCAAATATAACTTCCATTGAATTAACCTCGATGGTCATGGGATAAAGTGCTTGCCTCAGGACACAATGTTCGTGAGTTCAAACCCAACCAAAGATAACAGATTTTTCGTAAGGCCCTTAACTCTGTCAATTGCAAGTCTAAAAATCTATTTTTTGGGATGGTTGGCGGGAGGGTGAAAGGTATGGCGTGACTTCACAACCGACCAACGTATCCTTCTGCGTCAACAAGAACAGATAGATCAAGGAAATCTTTAATGGCGCTAGCTACCGGACAGGTCTTGGGAAAAATCAGTTTTCTCGAGAACAAGTGAAATTTTTATATTAATATTTGAAACGCCCCTTTTAAGATAATATCGATGTTTATTAATTGTTAAATTATCTTAATTTTTGTTATCAGGCCGGCAGTTTTCTATTGAGAAATGTCAATTTAATCGATATTTAATTACTGTTAAAATGATGGAGAAGGTATGTTTATAAAAAGTATATCATAATCAATATGCTTTTATTCATGAACAAACCGTTTCCGAAAAGAAAATTTCAAAACAATACAAATTCTTGAAGATAACAGTTTGTTCCCATGGCTCTGAATTTCCACGACAAATGAAAAGGGTCAATCGCCTTAAACGATAGTAGTACAAATTATTTTGGAGAAGAAGTAGATCCGTCGGTTCCGTGTCACTGAAGAACCTCAGATGAAATATTAAATACCTTTCCCGGTAAAATTGGTAGACAACCACTCAGAAAAATTCAATGTGAAAGTCAGTGGAGAGCCACCTCACTTCCTGATCGTCCCTAGAACATTCTGTTTATACCAAATGGTGCAGGCAGAACTAAGCGTATGAAGGGCTGAGCGCATGCCCAGTTCCAGATGGATATTAATCACATCCTAACAATCTTACATTTATTTTCTTAAGAAGAAGAGCTTCAAGTATTGTCCTAAGGTTGCCTACATCAAATTTAATGGCCCGTGGTTCAAATACAGATGTATTATTATTATTATTATTACTAGCATTAGCCTTTAGGGTTATACGCACTTAACGCTAATGTGTAGTGGTAGGGTGATTGTGAGATGAAATGGAGGACCTACAGCTTAACGTGGAATCCGAACCACGGTGGAGGTCTGGCATTCCACACCATCACAAGTTATGAATAATACACGTCTTGTCAGAGGTGAAGGAAGAGTTTGGCAATCAGTGCCGGGAACGAGTATTGAACCCCGGCTCCCCCCCCCCAGTAGAAAATTCCGACACCTTACTTCTAGACCTCCAGGTCACCCATCCATATGTGTCGACGGGGATATTTTTTAACCATCTAAATGTTAAACCAATTCATTGATTTTAAAACCATGAAAGTATACAAATTTTAAATCAAAAATATCTAATTTTAAACTAATCGCACAATAATGTGGTGTGAATTATCAAATATATTAAACTATGTTTTTTTTATTCATGTACTAATTTATCTTTAATCAAAACTAATGCCATCAAAAAAGCATAATACTACTACAACAAACTATACGCGTCATATGTTTTAAACTCAGTATAAAACCTTCACATTTTGGTACAAATGTAATAAAATATATTTGATAAAAAGTAAATTAAACATGGAATTTTAAATTACAATAATCTTATAAGCTATTTGAAGAACATTAGTGCAATAAGTTTATGTACACTAGTTTCAATATATACATCTACATGCAGATCTAACATGAGAGCCACAAGTATTGTCTTTGTTTATACTTTTTGGAGGATTTAATTAGTATTGTGATTCCTCTAAATATATAGAATATACTTAGTAAATATTCAATATACTACATACTATTTTAAATAATTTATTGTTTACTATATCAAACAAACAAAAAATTTTGTTCAACTTTTTGAAACTATATATTTTTACTACCTTCATATGGACCCTCCTTAACTAAAATAAGGAATAAACAGAAGGTTCAAACAACAATGAATAACATGGGGGCAGAAAAGGGGGCAATAGGAGTGAGCGAATGGAGTTCTGTCCTTTGAATTCCTGAGATCAAACGTTCGAAAATCAGATATCGCAACCCACACCAGTTGCGGAAGTAAATATATGGACGTTCAACCTCTTATAGCTGACTAAAGAAAAGGTATATATCCCAAAATTAAAGTAAAACGAAAAGACATGTAAAAATACACTACCTATGGGTGTGGTGAACCATTAGACAAATAAATGCATGAAATGGTTTTAAGTTGGTATTTATTCATCAAGAAGTTAATATCATATGAAAATATATAATAATGTATTATATATAAATAATCTTTGAAATATACAATAAGCTTTCGACAAGTTATTATTCCCACATTCTGTCAACATCCGAGGTTTTAAAAGAAACATCAAATAATTATTTTGAGCGACAGCATTAAAGAACAACAACATAATCAAATATGGGTTTAGCTCAGCAATAACCTTATCATAACGTCAAGACTTCCATTAGTAAAGTTTCTTCACGGAATAACTAGCAAAATACATTTCATATAAAACATAATGAATTCATAAATATCTTATTAATCTCAGAACAATTACCCCCTATTTCATTATGCGGTTAACGTTAAACAATCACATTATAATAACAAAGTATTCCCTAGAACCTATCAAAAGAAAATTAACTAGCCATACGTTGAAGCTTAATGATGTCATAGTATTATTATTATTAGCACCACGTCTTACTACCCGTTCGGGTTTCACACACTTACGCTAATGTGTAATGGTAGGGTGATTGTGAGATGAAATGGAGGAGCTACAGTTTAACGTGGAATCCAAACCACGGTGGAGGTCTGGCATTCCTCACATTCACAAGATGTCTGGTCAGAGGTGAAGGAAGCGTTCGGTAATCAGATAAATCTGTGCCGGGACCGAGGATTGAACCCCGGCCACCAGCACAGAAGTCTGACACCTTACCCCTAGACTGCCAGGTCACCCATGTCATAGTAAAATAAGATAATTCTACGCATAATGCAAATTTAAGCCCAGTTAATAAATTCCAAGTATTTACAAAAGGTAAAAATATCACATATGTAACTAATAGAATTCAATATTGACATTATTTCACAAAGTTACAGATATCAATAATATCTTACGTTCAAAGGGCGATCCTTCCCAGAGCAAGTAATTAAATTAACATTATCTCAACAATCGATATTATTGACATGACTAAGTTACAAATTAACCACGTAGAAGTAAAGAAAAATCTATTTTTTTTTCATTTAAAACATATCAGAAATGCCCGAAAGAGAATTTTGAAATATGGAACACAAATTTTAAATAAAAGGAAAAAAAAATATTAAAAAATTGCCAAAGAGAATTTAGACCTTACATTTTAACAATATGAAACCGGAGCTTCTTCTTCCCCAAATATAATCAAGTCCAGGAGTGACGACAAGATGTCCTGCCGCCACTATATATACAACACAACCCAGAGAAAATGGATGACGGGGAAAAGGGTGAGGGACAACAAATGGAACACTCGGGAACAATATGCGCATGAAAACAACAGAGCTCCAAAACAGTGTCTTAGAGCTTCGAGTTTTCCTAGAAAATAGACGAGTAAAGTGTCTTTTCCGCTAGAGTTCTTTGTATCTCAAGTTCTTTGTCACTACTCCATAACAATACTTATGGTCAGTCAAATTCCGGCCACAGGTGCGCGTAGTTGTGATTTATATTTTCTCGCGTTGGTGTCCTCTCCATCAGCGCTGGAAGTGATGCAATGGGGTAAGAAACATATTTCTCTTCAATTCTTGTAGCCCAATGCTAAACATTTTATGACAAAATTAAGATTAAACGATATAACTTTAATCCGTCAAATTTATTAGCTTTAAAAATGTAGTAAACAATATTATTTTTATGTGTGTATATAAAAGATAGACTAAATACGCAATCATAGGAAAGCTCTAGTTCTTATGAGTTTTAATTCACCGTAGAATCTGAAATATTAGCTTATATAGTGAGAAATATTAATTTATATGTTAACAACATGTATGCACAACATTATGATTTTGGAATTTCTCTTCAAATCTCCTCTCAGTTAGCTAACCAGGCTGCCTTCATTTTTCTTGAAACGTAGAAAACTTATTATTTTGCTTTGGTAGATACAATACGTTGGTGTTTATAATATAAATCCATAGTGTAGTAAGACAAGGTAAACCTGCTATTCTTCGGGGTAAGATAATAATATTATGTACGTACATTTCGAAACAATGGTGATACTAGTTAATTATTAAATGAAACCAAAATACACCTGTGTAAATTCCCCTGAGGAGTAATAATTATAAAATATAATTAATTATAGCAATGATATGTGAATGGTTGATAGCGTGCATCCAATTATTATATTGATAAAAAAATGGGGAATTTTTTTAATTACAATTCTAGTTAGAACTTTGACCTAACCTTAATTTCAAACTCCAGAAATAGCCAAAGAGTCCTTCACAATGTATACCGTCTCTTTCTTACATTTTATTGCTTCCATTCCAGTTCAGTTTGTGACCCCGTAAAACATAACATTAAGGGTTACAAGCTATTCGACCGATTTAGCTTATCAAATAAGTTTCTGAGACAAAAAATAAATATAAAATAAATTCTCACATAAAAAGTTGTAAGATAAAAAAAAGGTCGTAATTACCTGCCGAATTGTAATCACATTCAGATCCATTCTATTAATTTATTTCCTCCTAGCTCTTTACCAACTTGTTATCAACTGGAAGAATCTTCTTCTTTAAAAATCAAAGTGATTAAATAAGCAAATGCTTTAAACTAACTATTAGGGTAAATTCAAGACACTAGAACATAAATTTGACACAATTTAAGTTACAGAGCGAATTTGTTTATAAATATTCCGTTATTTATAGAGTCAAATTTTAGAACCAAAACCATTTAAAAGGTATTATACATACTAAGCAAGATTTAAAGAAGAAATTAATCTCACAGCTATTTCAAAGAAACCATTTACAAATTTCTCACGCAATTACACTTCTAATACGCGCAGTTTTAAAAAAAGACTTAAACAATTGCACTATGTATAATAAGAAACCAGTCTTCAAATCACGACTAATAAGATAATTTTATTTTCTCGCTATCTTACAGGTAGAGAAAGTATAATCCATTCACCTTAGGAATTGACTTCTGAAAGGCCATTTTCCCTACCATAAATCTACTATATAGTAGGATATTGGTAGGAAAAAAGACCTTTCAGAGAGTAATTCCTACCATGAATGGAATATATTGTGATCGTCAAAGCAATCGAACTCAAGATTTTGATGAATCTCGACCTTTCATGACCCCCCGAATCTGCATAAGTTCTTTTTGAATTTCCGTCTGTCTGTATGTACCTCCAACTAGTCTAATCTATTTTACCGATCGGACTAAAACTTGGTATCTAGGGTTTTCATAGGGTTGCCCCAAGGTGTTTTTGGAATAGGAAGTCTAACCCTAAAATTAATGGTAATTTACTGAAGGCCAAACAGAGAAAAACTCGATTTTCTCAAAATCAGCTCTAAATATTTTTATTAAATTTCATTTATGAACATCTATAAATATTCCAAACAAAATTGATACTTTCAATATTTCGGCAAAATGACTTTAAGGGTTCCGGTTTGATGCGTAAATTCTTATTATTTATCATATCTCAGTTACTCTTTGCAATATGTAATTATTTATCACTGCAAATATGTAGGTCTATTTAAAATACAAACTTTTATTTGAAACATATTTTTATAAAAACAATACCTTTCAAGCTATACACAATTATATATATATTTAACATTTGTAACACTAGAGGTAAAGTATTGTGACCGTAAAGAAAAATCTAACCCGAAATATTGATTGATAGATATAAACGTCTCATCCCCCCAAACCCTAAAAAGGGTTTTTGCAATGACGTCTTTCTGTGTGTCTGTTTAACCCTAAAATTAAGAGTAGATTAATAAAAAGCGAAAAGAGAAAAAATTGATTTTCTCAAAATAGGCTCTAACGATTTTTATTGAAATTCGTATCTATTTGTTAAGTTTATAAATAAAGTGGCTATTTTCATTTTCCTATAAAAATGAATTTTAGGATTATTTACAGAAGTGGAAATCTCTGTATTTCCACAAATAGTTGAGATACTAAATAACTTATCATTTCAAAATTTTAGTACTATTAAAAATAAAGAAACTTTTATTTGGAATATATTTTTAAAAAATCAATATTTTCTGAGATATTGGCAAATATATCAAATTTTGTGAGCTTTAGTTGTAAAGAGATATTATTTAAGTTTTAACGCAATAATTCTGTAATTCCATAGAGTAAATAAATATAATTAAGTCTCTCTAAAAGTTTGTTATTACTCCTTTAACCTCTTCGGAGTAATGTTTGTACAACAATGATCTATCTCCATTTTAGATTCAATATTCAATATTTGCATTTTTTTTATTGGTCAAAATTTATAAATGAAAATTGAATAGCAATGCGACGACCTGAAGAGTGAAACACCTAATAAAATGTTAAAATTTTAACCAGAAGTCAAAATTTTAATACGAAGTGCTAACCCTTGTGGACCCAAAATTGGCCATTTTTATTGGTTCAAACATACAAATGAGGACATTATTTAAAAATAAAACTATAAAATTTAAAACCGGGACTCAAAAGATGTTTTACGTTAGTATAGTTCAATCAATATATGCTTGGGTTTTCTAATGTATATTATTTCGTTTCACATGTATTACGAGTTTTGAGTAAATAATTCCATTTTTAAACAATAGAGCGAGAAAGTTCACGTGGAGTTCCGTACCATATATTTTCTTAGAGTAATAGATCTAAAATTAGATCTAAAATAAAACTTGACTGAAATGCGTGGTTTAATCTGAGACCTTGAATGAAATTCACCCTCTTGACATTTATATTTACATACACACTAAAGAGTTATTACCTTCACAAATATATGATGGGAAATATCAATAAGTAAACAATAAACAGTCCCTTTCTTTTTCATATCGTTTCAAATCAACCAAATCAAGCCAAGCTTTACATAAAGCGTGACCAAAGCAGATACAAATATTTCAAAATAGAGAAATTATAGGTATTTAGTTGGACAGGCTTTCATACTAATCACTACAGGGAAAATCCCTAGAATTTGGTATAATTTTCGTGCTTATATTTTGTTTTCAGTGACTCTGTATTGTTTTAGGTTGCTCTCTCTTTTAAAGGTTGGATAAAATTTCACGTTAAATAGAGTAGGTCTTTTTTTTTGGCGTTTATTTTAAGGATGAGGGTCTGCTCATTGTTAGCATTACTTAATGTAAAGACGTTTAACAATACCCATTATGTTATCACTGCGTAATTCTAGGTGGTTTCGGAGGCTATTGCTTTAAATATAAAATAGGCCCCTTCTCTTTAAAGCATTAATAATGTCTCTAAGTATAAAGCCTGAAATTAGGTAGCCTGAAAGTAGATCCTGATGTGCTACCTCATCCATCGGTAGTAGCGCGCGCAATCAGCCAATTGACAGATTAGTGATATCCACCTATTCCTTCTGGGGGAAATCACATGTAGCTTACTAGGTAAATCATGAAGTCTGCTAGTTTCCCGTTGCTTATCGCACAAATTTCTACTAGCGAGCGAAAAAATCCTACAATATTTGCCGGAAAATTATATCATTATATCATATACATTCTTCTGACATCTTTACTTTCCCTCCGAAGGAAAAAATGCTAAGTGTTTTCATAGATCGGTATAGATTCATTTACTTCAAATGTGTTTAAGCCCACGCGCATTGGACTCCTGAAGCAAGCAACTTACCCCAGGTCATCGATGATTCTAGTAGAGCCCGCCTCGGTGGTGCAGTTGGCTAACGCGCTTGTCGTGTTGAGCTTGACTGTTAAGGACGGGGAGATCGTGGTTCGAATCTCAGTTGGGTGAACTGGGGGTGGGTTTCCTAAATGGTTTTCCACTCTCCCTCCACGCAAATGTGGGTTCACTTCCTCTAATTCAACCTTCCCAATTCCTAATCCATTAGAGTAATTAGTACTTAAAGCGTATAACCCGAACGTGTAGTAATACGCGGTGCTAAATATTATTATTCTAGTAGAGTACCAAAATAAAATATAAAGTTTAACGTTATCTGAAATAACTGCAAGGTTTTGTGTTTTTTCCTGCGTTTTATAAATCACATTCCTATGATAATAAAGAACATTAGTGAAGTTAATTCAGATTGTCCGAATAGTTAGTAAAACGAGTTTTCATTTTTAAAAAACCGCTAAATATAGTTTGAACTCTTGAAGGGTATTCAAAAGTCAACATAGTTTCAAATATAATATAATATAATGGGGTCAAATCTTTGAAACGCTTCAAAAATGATGGTTTTAACTTATCCCGGAAATCTAGAGCAGAGGAATAGCTTCCAAGAGTTTGGAGTGTCCTTGAAACTTGACGTTAGCTTTAATGTAAGTATTAAAAACAAATACTAACATTTTTTCTTAGAATTACGTATTGTTACCTGTTCATACGCATATTTTGTACTAATTCAGATTAAGAGCTGAGGATAAGAAAGGTTGAGTTTAAAAGAAATGTAAGCGCATTTGCATAGCAGTAGAGTGATAAACTATTTAGAGAAAGTAGACCAGATCCCCATGTTGTCGGCAGTCTAGTCTATTGCGAGAGGGACAGTTTAGACCATGCGTGCACTGAATAAGATTACTAAACATTAATTCATGAATACATATTGACGGGAACGCGTAAAAAGATATCAATACTGTACCTTTTTTTTTGTTTCCCTGTGACGTAGCGAATGGGACAAAGGACTTGGCTGGATGTATAAAGATGATGTTTCATTCATTCGTATGCTGATATCTTTCCTCCAATTCTTATACGTATCACATCCCTACTTCTATTAGTGAAAACATGGATTTTTTTTATTGCTGGTAAGAATTGAATCCATATTTTAGATGCAATAAGTGAAAAAATACAACCTGGACAAGGGAAACAAACCCCAGGACCTTTAAAATAGAGCGTCAATGCTCTACCACTGAGTCATAGCTATGATCTCAGAAGTTTTGAATATCTGATATGGGTATTTTGGAATTTAATGACAACTTTTTCTCTTCCTTTAAAATGTTTCTTGTCTAATACCGACCATGATGCTTATGATAAAAATTCAACAACTGTTGATATCACCATGGGAAGAAAATTAAATTCTATGTTTGTAATGAAGCCATTTTTATTTATTTTGGCCAAAAATTTGTTTTGATATAAATTATGTACTAATTACGCTAGTGGTTTCATGGATTGGGAAGCTTATATTAAAGTATATACACCCGCATTTGCGGTGAGGGAGAGTGGAGAACCATTTTGGAAAAACAACCTTCAGTACACCCAGCCGAGATTCGAACATTTATCTATCCGTCTTCAGCAGTCTAGTCTACTTCAAGAATAGCGCGTTAGGCCATGTGGCCACTGAAGTTGCTTCTATGTGTTGTAGTTATTGTAAGATATAAAAAAAATGTTTAAAACTTTTAATTACTTAAGACCCCTTGATGAGGTTTACAGTAACATAATGATTAAAATTCACCGGTTTAGCTAACCCTCCACCCTCAACCACCCTATCTCCCCCTATCTCCGTCCTCCATGAAGGTCTATTATGATAAAGAATCTGTGGTTCGCGTCGAAACTCGGCAAGTCTGGCACAAGCCGTAGAGAGGGTTATCCTTTCCCTTACACGCTACGCATTCTCCTTTACCAAAACCTTACCACCTTCCCCCACCACTTCGGCAAGCCTCTTATGACCTGCCGTTAGTTTGTAACGCAGGCTGCGTAATGCCAGGGGAATTTATTATCAGGTAGAAAAGCTGTGTAATCAATCGCAGTGTTTGGTATTCGGATCGAGTTTTGAGGTTAGGTTTTTTTTATTCGTTGGGAAACTAACGGAGGGAAAAGCAATATTTGAGAGGTTTAGGAAAGAGAAAAGGGTAGAATGGGGTAGAAAGGAAATTTGGGGAAAACAGAGTGTGTGAAATGTACAGACCTACAAAAATTCACAATATGTTTCAGTAGATCTTATTTTTAAAGAAAGTTTTTTATCTTTGCCACTAACACATGTTGGTGCATTTATCTTTTAAAAGTTTTTAACAATAGAAATCTGTCTCGGTGGCGTAGTTAGCTAACGCGCTAGTCATGTTGAGCTCGACTACAGAGGACTGAGAGACAGAGGTTCGAATCTCGGTCGGGTGAACTGGGGTGGTTTTTTCTAAATGGTTTTTCACTCACCCTCCACGCAAATTCGGGTTCACTACCTCTAGATTCAACCTTCCCGATTTCTAATCCATTAGTGTAATTAGTAATTAATCGTATAACCCGAACAGGTTGTAAGATGTGATGCTAAATAAAATTTAAAAAATTAACAATAGAACATATGGCCCCATTTATCAACTTTAATCATATATGAAGTATACATTTCTCTATAGTAATCTAGGGTGACCTGGTGGTCTAGGGGTAAGGTGTCAGACTTCTGTGCTGGCGGCCGGGGTTCAATCCTCGGTCCCGGCACATATTTATCTAATAACTAAACCCTTCCTTCACCTCTGACAAGACATCTTGTGAATATGGGGAATGCCAGGCCTCCGCCGTGGTTCGGATTCCACGTTAAACTGTAGGTCCTCCATTTCATCTCACAATCACCCTACCACACCACATTAGCGTAATTGCGTATAACTCGAACGGGTAGTAAGACGTGGTGCTAATAATAATAATAATAATAATCTAGTAATCTATCAAGGAAAAAAGCATAATTTTGAGGATATTTACAGGAAAATGAGTAAAGGTAGAATGAGAAACAATTTAACAAAATCATTCTTAGTACTCACTGCAGAAATTCGAACGCTGACCTTCAAGTCAATGACATTCCCAACTAGAGACTGACGTCTTTTTTACACTTACCTACCAATTCGGTTACATATATTGGCAAGATAAATAATATTAAAATTAATGTTTATTACATCATTGAAGGGGGTCTCTTTGCTGTGACGTTCGACGATGTTCAAGATATTCATGCTTGAAGCGTTAGCAACTAATTTTCACAAAAGATGCCAAAGATAAGGTATTAGTATTTCAAATATTCTGGGTGTATATATTCTTGCATAGTATTCACATATGAACAAACGTAGAAACACTAATTTATTATTGTCTTAAAATCGATATGTAGGATAAATACATCTATTTTTAAATAATATGCTATTTGATTAAATTGTTATTTTAACTAGAGTAGATATTTATTTTGTATGCTTATATAGGAATAAAGAAATAAGTTTTGTATTAAAAAATATGGATCTAAGTATATTTATTTAAAACATGAACCGATTCCTTTCTATATTAATTAAAGAAGATATATTGGACCAATCTTCCTATTTTTACTTTATCTCGATACCATGCAGAGAAACTATTGTAATTGTCAAAAAATTAACTCTCGAGATGTTGATAAATGCCAACGTTTCTTGACCTCTGAAACTAAAAAAGTGCAATTACGTATGTATGTCTGTGCCTCGGGCTAGGGCTGAAACCATTTTTCCAATTGGGTTAGAACCTGATATATGAGGTTTTCATACGACCCCACCCCCAACCCCAAGAAATTTTTGGAATTAGATATCAAAACCTAGATTTAAGAATAGTTTACTGAAGGGCAAAAAGAGAAATATCAATTTTCTCGAAAATTCCATAACGATTTTGATTATATTTTATTTATAGACACTGTTTATTATTATAAACAAAAGGGCTACTATCATTCACTCATGAACATGAGTTTGAGGGCATTTTAAATGGGGAAATCTTCCAATTTTCATCATTTCTCCGTAAATATTTGAGAGATAAAATAACATATCATCATAAAGTTTTATTACTCTTATAAATATAAATATTTTATTTTGAATATATTTTTATGAAACTAATAATTTCTTAGCTATAAACAAATATATTTACCTTTTAACCCAGGTCTGAAAATTAATTTGATTCTTATGCTCTTTGGTGCTTAGAAATAATTCTCCTTTTTCAATTTTTCTGTAACAGTGTTCCTAGTTAATAATAATAAAGAGTAAATAATAATGTATATTATTTCATGTACAGTAGCCCCATGGATTCTTTGGTGCTGACTGACAGCTCACAGCTGACTTTTGACAGTCAACAGTTAGGTATATACCAGAATTTTGACTGTCAGAAGTGACAGCTGCTAAACACATGTTTTTGCAGATCATATGGTTCGGCGAAGGGTTACATAATTTTGTCTGGTAACTTTTCAAAGCTGTCAGTCAGCACCAAAGAAGTCATGGGGCTACTGTATGTATGATCTTTGGTGTTGTGTTTCTACAACAATGTATAGACATACTCTTTCATTTCACAAATCATACGAGCATTTAGTAAATCTCTATTTTATGATAAAAGTGTAAAAATGTCTGTGTGGTGAACCTTACCATTTATTTCTTTAATTAAAACTCTAACACCAAAAATACGCATGACAGTTGTAAATTTCAAAGACATTTGAATTAATGGAAGAGTAAGATAAGGATTTTTAAAATCTTACTCCACAAATCCAAGATTTTGACCCTGTCCTTCCCACCAAATAGAAAGCCAGAGTAAACAAGACCTATGACATTGTTCACCTGTATTTCAACATAATGGGTTTTTCTGCTTTTTTATTTATTTAATTTATAAAACATATGTTTATTTTGAAAGACTTGATTTTAACGTATTCATATTTATGTATTTGGAACATTGATTGACAATCTTTGGCTTATCCAAGGACAAACAAAACAAACACCCCCAGATCATTGATTTTTAAAAGTAGTGAAAAACTAATTTATAATAAAACTTCTTTGGTTTTAAGTGTAAATAATCTAGTTTAAGTCACTATAAATAGTCTCACAAGGACTCTATTACTTTAGTTGACTAAGATTATTTCTTAATGAACCTTTTAATCATATAAGCAAATATTTACCTTTAAATTCATGTGATCATTTTTTAATTTTTAAGTTGCTTGAAAGAAAAAAAAACTGTTTTAAAATAAAAATTGAGAGCTGCTTACATGTTTATGATTTAGGCCTATAATAAACTATGAACAATTTTTAGAGTTTAATCGATTTTTAGAAAAGTTATTAAATCTCATAGCTCCATCCTTAAACAGAATTTAAAATATTTCTGATGTGAGATGTCGCACAACGGATATAATTGTTTGTCAAGTTCCTTCAGGTTATTGGCTCTTGAAACTCATCACTCTTCTTACATGAATATATGATGTCATGATCGATTGAATGAATTGCGAACATGTATACTCGGTTAAATATTATATAGAGCCTTAGGGAAAATTAAGAATGAATATATAATTAATAAACTGGATGAGAAAAGTACATTTACTAATAAATGCTAGAATATTAAACATTCATATTGTTTTATGTAGTTAAAAAGTTCATCTGTAAATTTAGAAAGCTACCAAATTTGAATTTTAATTCAATAAGGTTACACTTCTTTAGTGAACTTATTACTTTATTTTAAATATAAATTGGGGATAGAAGAAATTTATAAAACTTTGTTAGGAATATGGTATTTGACAGCTAAGCTAGACAAGAGCATATATTAATCAAATATTCTTGTATTATTAAAAATCTTTATTATAAGAGTAGTGTTGACTGGGATAAGACTGCAAAGTTTGTATTATTTGTTCAGAAATATATTCTCAAGGAAATCAAATAAATTTCTTCCAGTAGTATTTATTTAGTAAAGAGTGAGGCTATATACGTATTATTGCATTACATAAAAAAAAACTAGCCTAAACCTAATATATTCAATAGTATGATTTTTTTGGAAGAAACGTTTTATAAAAACATCATTTTTGGTCAACGATGATTATATTTGACTATATTATGATTAATGCCTAACTAAATAATAACTGCACTTAATATGATTTCACGTATAGGTAATTGAATGTATCTAATGACTTTTATAACAGTTCAATAAGGTTCTTTTTATAATAAGTGAACTGAATATATGTATAGACACACAAATTGGTCCAATAATTTGGTATTTATGGTCTGTAATGTAAGTAAAGCGTAGACACAGAAAAAAAATCACTTATTATATATCTATGAAAATTTAACTAAATTTATGTTAGAATAATATGAAAAATGTTTGCACAGAAAACATTAATTAAAAATGTCCTAGATATAAGGTGGTATTTCTTATTAGTTAGAGTCGAATGTATGTTTCGCTACCAAGCAGTGAGTAGCATCACTAGAGATGAGTCGTTATAAAGCTAAGTTTTTATTTATAAAAAAGTGGAAATTTTATATTCACTGTTCATTTCCGATATTAGAACGAATATAAGGTCATCATAATCTAAAACTACAATTGTGAATTCTTAACAAATGGACTAACCGCATTAGGGGTCACGTGCGCTAGGAAATCAACCCTCTATGGACTGGTTCTCCGAAGATGGAGTAGTTAATGATTGATTATAGGCTAAGTATTATAAAAGTTGTTTTACCCAAATGTTTTTATACGTTTTGTCAACACAATTACTGTTACGTAATCTCTAAATTCTAAGAGTTGCTTTTCTATTTTTTTTAACAGGAAAGTGTTGCCAAACTTGTTACGAAAACGAAACAGAAGGAATTTTGACGGCTATATTTATAAAATAATATAAAATAAGATATATTTGAGGAAATCACAAAAGTATAGTATAACGGTTAGGAAAAGCACCTGAATTTTACTCGGATGAGTTTTGAATTCTTGAAATACAGGCATTGATATTAAACGTCTTAAACTGCTTTAGCAACGGGGAGATTCAATTGAATTGTTAAATCTTAATTTATATTGACTCCTCTGTTTTAACTCCAAGTGAAAACCAAGACACATCAATGTCAGGATTCATGCTCCAAATGTGAAATTTCTTGGACTGTGTTGAGCGAAATTTAAGCGCTTGACCACTTTAAAAATTATATTGATGACAGAATTAATCTTTAGTGTTAAAGGGGTGACCTGGTGGTCTAGGGGTAAGGTGTTAGACTTCTATGCTGGCGGCCGGGGTTCGATCCCCGGTCCCGGCAAAGATTTATCTGATTACCAAACCCTTCCTTCACCTCTGACAAGACATCTTGTGAATGTGAGGAATGCCAGGTCTCCACCGTGGTTCGGATTCCACGTTAAACTGTAGGTCCTCCATTTCATCTCACAATCACCCTACCATTACCACATTAGCGTAAGTGCGTACAACCCGAACGGGTAGTAAGACGCGGTGCTAATAATAATAATAATAATTTAGTGTTATGTACAACTAATCTACTTTGGGCTAAAATTATTTTACATTTGTGTGTTCAGTAAATTCCACTGAATTGGCAGACCAAGATAATATTATGTAAATTTACAGTTTGTGTGCACTGCAGTGAAAGGGGGATTATATCTTCTCTTTGTACTAGAACATGCTTCCCACTATTTAAACTAGTAACATTTTAATGACGTTTAGAAATTTCAAAGCAACGCCGATGGACATGTGGATCTAGGTGTAAATTTTATCTTGGTTGCTGATTATAAGCTAGCTGAGGTTAATATCCTGACTGAGTCTAGGAAGATATGATTTCCTTAGTCGCTTACCCTGATAAACACAAATGAGGGTGCATTTACTTTAAAACATCCCTTCCTCAATCCTTCCATTGTTAGTGAAACTATTAGGATAAGCCATACAAAAATTAACTGTGGTAATCTAAAATAAATTATAATATAAAATGTGTTTCGAATATATAGTAATCACGCACAACTAAATAAACGTATACGAATGATATCACAATGGTAGTCTTAAGTCATTTGAGGTTGTGAATCTAGCTAACAAGTAGCCGAAGACACCACACGTCCATCAAACACTTTTCCTAAACAATAGGTGACTGATAAATTACTTTGGGCTTAGGGCTGGATGTATAACTATAAACATTACGTGGAACCCTATACAAAACTTTAGTTACCAATTTTCAGGCTGATTAGTAAAATGGTTTTGACTCCAGGCCAATATACAGATGGACAGACAGATCGCGTAACGAAAACTACATTTTCTGTTTTAGGAGATCATGAAACGTCAGCGTTAATTTTATTAAAATAAAAAAATAGATTATTTACGAACACAATATATCTTTCTTCGAGAGCTCAAGAGAAATTAAAAGAAGAATAGCTTAAGAATAGTGAATAAATTTTATATTTTGTAAATGTAAATCAATAACCTCATCCATGCATTCACTAATCATGTCAATATTTCATACAATGGTAAGTAAAATACGGTATAGTAAAAGAATTGAAAGTGTTATTAAGTATCATTCACTACAAATTTGTACAAAAAAAGTAGTCAATTATTAAAAAATACCAAGCTCACTTGGGTAACAAAAAATTAGTATTGACAAAAAAAACTCAGTCATGCTAATTTTAATACCACAGTATCTAGTATCAAATTTATTTTAATTTGATCATATAATTAAATTCGAATAAAATTAACTGAAAACATAACATATGATTAATTCCTATGATGTGCAGTTAATAGAAAATGTACTATTAATTTTATCATTATAGATTCAAGACTTGATCAAGTAAACAATTAAAATACTTATTTTAATCAAATATAAACAATTTATTTAAAAGTATATTTTCAAAACTTTATATATTAACCTTTTTTTAAAAATTTACATGACAAAAAAATTAATAATGTTAATCAGGTGGAGTTAAATCATTATTGTTTTGAATTTTGGACTTCTCTGTAGCATAAATAGGTGGCAAAATATGATAAAAAGACAAACCTAAAACTATTCTGAAGAGAGAGGAGGATCTAAAGCAGCGACTCAGTTTTTCTCCATATTTGTTAAAAAAAAAGGCCTATATTAATTAATTAATATCAACATACAAAGTCTAAATCGATATAATTACGTGAATGTCAATATTGAAGTACCCACGCTTCAATTGATTTAAAATAGTTGAATAATACAACCCGGGCATGGAAATCTATCCGAAGACCTTAGGTCACAGGGTATTCTAGAATTCATCCTGTTTCCTCGAAAATTCTTCGTGGGTTCAATTCACGTGTCTGGTTGTCATTTTTAAAATAATTTAAATCAACTATTTCCATTGGCTTACAAATTTTATATATTCCACACACACACACACTGATAAACAGCAGAAACTGTTTACAGAATCAATATAATTTCCTTTCAAACAGAAATATATATATATATAAATAGAAGAGAATAATAAAACACGAACGGATATTTGAAGTATTTTTTAAAAATGTTAAAAATGAACATGATAAGCATGCATATGGCTGACCGTTAAATAGAATCAGCTCCAACTCCATCATAGAAATATTGTTTGAATTTGTTTTAAATAAGCTTAAAGTTGCTGAGTTCATGTGATATTTAATATCAACAGCATATCATTTTATAGAAGAGACGAAAGGAACTGAGGGAAACAAAATGACACCAAGAATTAGGGAGAGAGAGGTAGAAAGAGAGAAAGTAAGATGTAAGAAACGTACCTCTACAGCAATGAAGGAGGAGGCAATTTTCCAGGCCACTTCTTGGTAGCAGTCTGCAAGTTTCAACACCACCCACCCCGCTATGCAGCTACAAAGCCAAGTGCGTAGGGTAAAACCCTCTCTTTCCCTTTAACCTCCCGGTCTCTTGCGCAACCCATACAGTTCCCTATCCCCCCCACCCCCAACCCCACCCCGTTTACTTTGGTAGGGACTGATTAAAATTTAGTCAAGCAGCTAAGTGCTACCACCGCCTGTTGAAATAGAGATAATATGCTCCTCTTTCAAGGCGACAGTACTGAATTGCGACACAGATATACTTCTACGGCTTTCATAACATTTTGTATCGTTCAAGTTACAAATGAAGAGTTTGAATATTTTTTATTATCTTTACTTTCTCATATTTCATATAGATAAAGCATTGTAATCGTGATCCTTTTCTATATCGATATTATGATGAACGTTGTACATAGCCTTCAAACTCAAAGAGAGGGTCTTATAATAAAAAATTAAGTCTGTCCCATATCTGTATATATGTTTTTATTCATGCATATCGCTTTCTATATGTATGTATTGTTCAATATTAACGGGACTATGCTTTTTGTAGAGTAAAAACACATATTTTTGCAGCCAGTATTGATAGTATCCTACCAAAATATTAGTATTATTTCAAATGTATTGATAATATCCATTAAAAGTGACAGATGTAGAGCACATGATTTGACGTATGAGTAAGATAGATGATATATTTAGTAGATTTTCTATCTGTCGGATAAGGTTCATCCTAGCTACAACTACAGCTGGAAATATTCAATCGTATTTGTTTAAACTTGACTTTTAGAGATTCTATGGTTGGTTATATCTCAGAGCTGAGCGTTGAATTGGGTTTTAGCTCTAAAATTTAGGGCCGTTTATCCATGTAACGATTTTGCTAAAACTGGATGTTATCAGTGCAGTTATTTTCATAATAAATAGCATATTATGATAGTTTAATAATTTATAACTTTTTGAAAATTTTGGATTTATTTCATGTTTGATCGTGTCATCTTAAATCCTAGCATTATTTTATTTCATGTACGAAAGATAAAATTCAATACTAAGTGTTTATTAATGCACATGGTAGAGATAAGTGAGTATTTTATTTTAGATTTAAATTTATTCAGAGATCGACTTAATTTTCTAAACAAATCGACACTAAATAAAACTTCTCTAATATACACTTTGTATTAACTCCGAATCACAAATATGACCATAAGGGGTATTTTATCAAAGATATTTGAAAAAAAAATATGTAAATCTGTGATAATGTCCTAAATAGAAGATTTAATGTCTATATGTTTTTCATGATTGTGAAATTAATAAATTTATTGGAAACCCTTATTGTGTTTTTCTTAAAATCCAAATTATGAAAAGGTGATAAGTAACGGATTGAAAGTTTGAGGTCCATGGTTTCGAAATTTGGATGATTATTCATATAATTTATAATCTCATGTTTGCTCAACATAGCAACTTAAGAACAGGTCATTTGGTTTACTGTTCTTCTTTATTCTAAGTTAAAGAATTGTTGATATTTATATGACAACAACAGGACATTAAAGATTGATTAGCACAAATATGAATGTAGTTATATTAAGACGGAAGAATAATAATTAAGTTTCGATAACTTTACGAACAAATACTCCATAAAATAAACAAGTATGACACTTTGGTAAAAAATTAAACAGGTAGATTACTTTTACTATAGCAGGTAACGGCGACAAGTAGCAGATTTTATTATTGTCCAGTAGCCCCAAAATAAATAATAATTTAAAACAATATATGAAACTAAAAAATTAAATAGATTAAAATAATATAAACAAAAAAGAAAGATTTTAACAAAAATTAAAATGTATTTTTTTACCATGAAATTCAACAGTATTGTACAAACTAAACCATTATTTCTAGAGACCCGCCTGGGTGGCGTAGTTGGCTAACGTGCAGGCCGTGTAAAGCTCAATTTCCGATAACGGGAAGATCAAGGTTCGAATCTCGGTTGGGTGAACTGGGGATGGCTTTTCCTAAACAGTTTTACACTTTCTCTCCACGCTAATGTGGGTACAATTTCTTTAAATTCAACCTTCCCAATTCCTAATCCATTAGTGTAATTAGTACTGAAGCATATAACCCGAAAGGGTAGTAAGACGTGGTTCTAAATCAAAAAATATTTCTAGATTAATCGAGCTACAATTTATCTTAGTTCAAGAGATTAAAAAGGGATGGTATTCATAATCGAGAATTAAAACTGTAATATAAATAATATAACATTGATTTATAGCAATTATTATATAGTAAACTAATTTGTATGAGTAGAAAGCTTCATGTATTTCAATCATGAATCATGTTATCAGAAGGATTGGCCAACTGCAAGTTGTGACTAAGTGTTAAATTCCGGAGGAGTAAATTAGGGATAATTTATTTACACCTTTTTCCCCTACGTCCTACTGTCTGCTTAGATTTATTAATTAATTACGATATTGGGATAGGGATGAGGAAGCTACAGTTGATATAAATTGTACCTAAACTTACGTTTAATGAAAATGGAAAAATAAAAGGTAAAATCATATTCTGCATCCAGGTGAGATATGATCCAAAACCTCACTAATATCAACTAATCATATTAGAAGAGGCTGACATATATTTAAAAATCCAACTTTTCCTGTTTTAACTTAACATTTCAACTGGTTTTGTACTCATCGATTTAGAGCCTATATTAAGAACGCCTTCTATTCTTTTCGCGTTTAAAGCTTGGAGGATATGCTGAAGAATATTTTTCACACAATACTTTAAAGTAAAGTTTAAATTTTTTTTAGAAAACGTATTTTGTAGACTGTATGGGTGTTTACAGAGTTAAGTTAAACTAGCCGTAGAGCTTCTTGGTGGACCTGGTAACTAACGAATATAAATAGAGCACCCAATTTAAGCACAGTTTTGAAATTAACAATGTAAAATCAGTAGTTATCTTTAGGTGGACAACTTAGGGTTGGGTTGGGAAAATTAGGGGTGGATTCAAACTTAGTTTGTATATAAAATGTATGTGGTTTCAAATCTTCTTTCATAGCAAATATTTGAAGATCTATTTTGAACTAAAGCCATTCTTTCTTATGGTTTTAGATGGGTTGAATTGTATAAAACCTATGATGCCATTGCTGGTATCAAAATCTTACAAAT
Source organism: Timema californicum (assembly GCA_902141385.1). NCBI lineage: Eukaryota > Metazoa > Arthropoda > Insecta > Phasmatodea > Timematidae > Timema > Timema californicum. The sequence continues at coordinate 241,515 of CABFOW010000417.1, forward strand.
AAAATTATAAATTACGTTAATATTTTGATAACTAAATTTCATATGTATTTCGTTTTGTATATGAAACAGACTATACCTGCGTAGCCAGTCACGTTACTACCCAAACATGGTCTAGCGACGGAACACGATGAGAATCGGCTTTACTCGACAGCGATGCTGCTACGTCTTTTTATGTCACCCCGATAACTGTCATCTATTTTGCCCTTCAACCCCTACACCTCTTCCCCCCCTTCCTATCACCCCTTCTCCATGCACGAAGGATGTATCTCCTCTGACGCCCGGCGAAGAGGTATTATATGGGGAAAAGATCATTCAACTAAGCTCTAGCTCCCAAGACTGTGCTATATACCGACATTGCCGGGGCCCCCCTTAGACACATCCACCCGTCCCCCTTCTTCCAGCCCTCGTTTCCCAATTTAACCCCTAAGTCCTGAGGGGGTTGAGACGCTACCCTATACCTCCCTCCCTTCAACCTTATTTTCCTGAAATCAATTTCCTTCTCAATTCCCTTGACCACGAATGTCCTGACAGGCTAGGGGTGATGAGGGGGATAGGGGGGAAAGTGGGGTGAGGCCTTTTTCCTAAGCTTTCATAAGCTACGTACCTTAGCAATGTCAGAGGTATGGACCTTGGCCTAAATGAAATAGATGATCCAGAGGTGCCATAATCATTCCTTCCTCTCTTCTCTTTTTCACCTCCTTCTTCCCTGAGTTAAAACCCCTTTCACCCTTGAACTTTCTCCACCCCTTCTTCACACCCACTACCAGAGAATCGATACAGAGACTGCGTGTGTAATGAAGAAAACTCTTTGAAGCGCGATACTTTAGCCATGCGTCATATTATTAGTTTCTGAGGGAGAGTCAGTGATATTGCTTGGAAATCCACGTAAGGTGAACATCAAAAGTGAGTTATTATTGAGCTGTGGAAATGAGGGGAGCGTCTATTTAGGGGGAGAGGAAAGATTAGATCTACTTCTCTTAGTTTTCACGTGTCACGGTGATAAAATTCCATTTCCTCTCCCTATTTCATGGTCTCTTAGAGAGAGGATGTATTGTGATTGCCAAAGAAAGATATGATTCCATATTTTAATGGATATCAAAGTTTCATTGCCCTCTCAAGCCGAAAAAGTGGTTTTCACGATACCGTATGTGTGTGTGTCTTGGCCGTAAGGTCCAAACCATTTTACCAATAAGGATGAAACTCTGTATCCAGGGTTATCATAAGATTTTCAAGGGTAGTTTCGGAATTAGATTTCTAACCCTAAAATTAAGGGTAGTTTACTTACAGGCGATAAGCGAACAAATAGAATTTCACAAAATAGTCTCTAACGATATTGATTAAATTTCATATCCAGGCACCGTTTAGAATTACAAATAATTCAGAGAATATAATTTTAATTGAAAAATGACTTAGAGAGTACGTTCATGGCCGTATATCTTCAAATTTTTAATAAATCTTCAGAACCTTTTGATGTTCGAGATAGATTATCTCAAAGTTATAAAATTCTTAATAATAAACAATTTTATTTGAAACAATATTTTATAAATCAATATTTTCCGAGCTATAAACAAATACATATATTTTTAAATAGGGCTTAAGAAAATTGGAAGCTGAAAATCCACTCAACATAATATTATGCTAATTTAACAATGTAGGTGACCTGGCGGTCTAGGGGTAAGGTGTCAGACTTCTATGCTGGCAGCCGGGGTTCAATCCTCGGTCCCGGCAAAGATTTATCTGATTACCAAACCCTTCCTTCACCTCTGACAAGACATCTTGTGAATGTGGGGAATGCCAGGCCTCCACCGTGGTTCGGATTCCACGTTAAACTGTAGGTCCTCCATTTCATCTCACAATCACCCTACCATTACACATTAGCGTAAGTGCGTATAACCCGAACGGGTAGTAAGACGAGGTGCTAAAAATAATAATTAATATTGTAAAATACCTATGTTTCACACCATGCAATTTCTAAAATATGGGACATTTACGGAACACATACGCGTTGGGGTTGAAACTCTCAAAGTAAAATTAAATACGGGATGGGTGGTCGGTCACCTTTGGTATACCTTGATACGCATTGGAGGGAACGTTAATAGTAGTTTAAGACAGGGTTGCCAGTTCTCAAGTTCCTTGCGATCAGGGGTTAGCGATATTAGAAATATCTTAAATACACTTATATTTTGTCCTGGGAGTTGGTGTGTATCAAAGCAGGAAGTAACTTTAGCCAGTCTCATCCCTCCCACCTATTTTATACAAATAAATAGGCAGTATACCCATGTACACCATTTGCGTGTAGAGAGAGTGGGAAAACATTTAAGAAAAAGCACACTCAAATTCATCAGTTCGGCAGTATTGTTTATTGGATTGGTGGTGGTGGTGGTGGTACATTGCATTTAAGGGGGCGGGGGGGTGTCAATCCTATCACAGTTTTATGAACTTTAAAATATTTGGGAAGCTGACAATTAAACTAGGCCTACCTAGCTTACATTAATATAATTTTCATTGTTGCTTAAAGCATAAAAATGTATTGCCAGATAAATAACATAGGCCTATAGTAATTCCAAACTGAAGACTGCTGAATAAACTAAGAAATTACCCTTCCTTCACCTCTGACAAGACATCTTGTGAATGTGGGGAATGCCAGGCCTCCACCGTGGTTCGGATTCCACGTTAAAGTGTAGGTCCTCCATTTCATCTCACAATCACCCTACCATTACACATTAGCGTAAATGCGTATAACCCGATCGGGTAGTAAGACGCGGTTCTAATAGTAATAACAATGTATATTATTTCATTTAGCATCAAATAAAAACTTTTTGATTAGAGATCAGAGAGTAAAGTAGTATTATTTTCCACATCGACTCAAAGTTTTTTCCTGGAAATTCACAATTTCAACTATGAAAATCACCCACCTCGGTGGCGTAGTTGGCTAACGCGCTAGTCGTGTTGAGCTGCTCGACTGCTGAGGACGGGGAGATCGAGGTTCGAATCTCGGTCGGGTGAACCGGGGGTGGTTTATTCTAAATAGTTTTCTACTCTCCCTACACGCAAATGCGGATTCACTTCTTCTAATTCAACCTTCCCAATTCCTAATCCATTAGCTTAATTAGTACTTAAAGCGTATAACCTGAACGGGTAGTAAGACACGGTGCTAAATAATAATAATAATAATAATAATAAATAAAACTATGCAAATCGGTTAAATAAAAGGCAGGTATAATATAAGAACATTTGTCTGCAGGGAATATGGGAAATAATTTAGTGAAGAAGCAGCCTCAAAAGATGTGGTCAGAATTTGAACTCTGATATCTTCGTCACCGGAAACCCAGACAAGAAGAGACAGACATTTTTGTACACACTCTAACGGATGTGGAAGTAAATATAAAATATACAATATAGAACAAAGTTATACATATATTTATATATATATTTTTATTTGTTGATTTACTATTAGTCTTAAATTTTTAATTAATCCACCTGGCACCATGGTTTACTATTTCCCTTTTTCATCTTGACTTTCTTCAAGTGTGGGTACAATTTCTTTAAGATATATAAGTCATACCTGCTCTAATACGACGTGGGGCTGGAAAAAAAAAGGCTGTCATAATAACGTTGTATTTAAAAAAAAAACACCAGAGTTTGTGTTATCACCGCATATTGCTACCTCTTCAGGCTTTATAAATATATGATAATTACTCTAATGAGATAAGGATGAGAAAGGAAGAATATTGGAGGTAATATATCCACATTTGAGTGAAAAGAAAGTGTGAAAACATTTAAGAAAACCAACTTCTATCAGACCCGACTTGGATTCGAAACCCAATTTCAACGTCAACAGATGGCCAGTCTAACAAGAGAGTGATGCCTTAAATAATTCAGCAACTGAATTGAATAACCACAGTTATGAATTTACTCACTCTACGTGATAAGGATCAGTAGAGTAGTTAATAGGAAGTGCATCCACATTAATGTGAGGGGGAAAAAAAAGAAAACACAATTATATATAAATTGCACATGTAAATCAAAGTTCATTGAAATTATCCGTGACTCAAACCTAGTTGTCACCATCACCGGCAGTTCAGCGTATTTCGATCTCGACCAATTATACTACGTGACCATCAGTGTGTGAGCGAATATGTAGCTAGTATCAATGGTAGACGCAGCTGTAGAGATGTTAAGTTAAAATTTACAACTATTCATTTTGTTTCAATGGGTGATTTGAATCATATATTGCGAGTAAAATGGGTATGTTAAGGTTAAGGTATTAACAAAATGCCCGATCATTCGAAAAGTTCTAGGATTTAGACCCAATTTTTTTTATGGATACAAATTCTAGCAATTTCGGTGTTCTTGGGGAAAAGTGATTGCCTCAGGACCCGATGTTAGGAAGTTAAAACCCAGCTGGGGCTTATGGATTATTCTTTTGCGATAAAAATCCGTAGCACAGCTTCCTTAGGAGGGGAAGGGAAGCCGTTGGTACCATGTCGGTTGTGGCATGTATAAGACCCCTGGAAGGTATGTAAAAATACCTTTACCATCAAAGTTGTTGGGTCCTTTTGTTCTCACTCATAAACATTATCATGTGCTGATATAATCAATAGGTACATAAATTGCACATTAAAACCTCAAATGAAACTAAACATAAAGAGACACATTTTCAGATAATCCTGTAAAGATCTAAACCAAGAGTATTGGATAAATGTAGAGAGTGTTCATTACCCATAAAATTACACCGTTTATATATATATATATATATATATATATATATATATATATATATATAAACAGGGAACATTTATCTCGTAACTAAAATAATATAAACGTTTCAAATTGTCAGTTCAGATCTTATAAATAAATAGTCCAGGTCCATTTTCCAGAAAAGTATCTCAAACTGATTTGTTTTATCGAAAAATTTGAGAATAGTCCACATACGGCTTACTTAGTCTTTTATCCGCCTCGGTGTGCATGGGGACTTAGGAGTAAGCCTTTTCTTGTATAATTTGTCAGTGATGGGAAGGATAGGGTTTGAATCTCGGCTCAGTAAAGCAAATATTTTATTTTTCTTAAGTGGCTTTCACCATTCCCTTAACATTAAAATGTGGAAGTATTAACTTTTAAATTCCATCTTCATCATTGATCATTATTTTAAATAAGCAGCCAGCCTGGGCGTATAGCATGAGATAGATCATTTACATTTAAATAAACTGCATTAGCAGTGATATAAACAAATTTAGGTAAATTTGTGTGTAGGATATAGATGATAAAGATTCAACTCAAATGAATCTTACCCGCATTTATGTGAAGGAAGCGTGTAGAAATATATAGGAACCCGCACCACAATATGCATGACTGAGAATGGAGCTTAGAACTTCCCATCACTGTCAAATAAGATAATATTAATATCGTCCACGTGTCCACCAGTTTGTTTCTTATTATAATGTAGATCTTCAATAATCAATTTAAAATACATAATAAATTAATAAAACGTTGCTTTAAATATAAAAGTCTCTACTAAAATAAAACATAATATGTAGGCCTGATGTATGTTTCCTGCGATCTCTCTAACGTTCTAATTATTACGATGCAATTTAACCTATTTCATAAGATATTTATCACAGGCAAGTTCAATCAATTATTTTACTACGCTAACGCTTCGTAGAGGTGAGTAGTAACAAATACTCTATATATTTGAAGATCACCAAAGAAAAATATTTAATGGAAATATGAAGAGAAATTATGGGATATATTTAAAATTTAAATACAAATATCTGTTCCAAGATAAATATTAGGACTGTAGCAGCGATTATTCACATCTGTCAAAACATAAGCCTGCGAATGAATACTTAATCAATTATCAATCAGCGTTCATCCAACACATAATAAATTCGGTATTTAATTTGTAAATTCAAAAACTCATAAACGTGATAAACATTGACAAGGTTTTAGCTCTTACGAAGTGTTTTATAAACCCTGTGGATTATAAAATCGTCTACTCTTATGATTTCAGGAAAATATCAGACCCTACAATATAGATTCACTCATAAGTTCGTTATATTAGACTGCAGAAGACCGAAATATTGAGGTTGGGTGCACTGAGGGGGATTTTCCAAAATAGATTACACTCTTCCTCTACCCAAATACAGGTGTACTTCCTCTAAATATATCCTTCCTAATCCCTGACACATTAATGTAATTAGTACATAGGCATATAGTCCGAACGGGCAGTATGAAATGGTGATAAAAAAAATCTTATACCTCGACAATCCGTTATTTAGAATCAATCGTTTCCGTGAAAACAGCAAAAATTATACAGAATATTTCAAAGAGCCACGTGAATGGGTATTTTGAATACCCCAAATAGCGTAGACAGCATTACGATGATGGAGGGAGTTCAGCCACAATTCTTTACGGAGCGTTGTAAATTGTCTTTCTTTGGGTAACTCCTCAAAACCCCGCTCTAGTAAGAGTTTTCAACCTCCCTATTAATATGAAGCTGTTCAGTTTAATCCAAACCAAATATGTATATAAGTAAATCAGTAAGGGAAGTAATCAAGCGACGCTTAGTCTTAACTAGACAGATGCGATGGAGCAATTTTAGATTGTAATATTCAGATTCTAGCGCTCCAGAGGAGAAGCATGCTAGAATAAATTGAACCGAGAATCAAAACAGAGAAATCCTTAGACAACTCGGAACGTCGATGAAGATATTTTTATTACAGGTTAGAATGAACCAAATTGTAAGGTAGCTTTCGGACAAGATCATGAAGGACTTAGGTCTTATTCTACTTGATAATTCGTACTGATTTACAGTTTATAGAGACTATTTGAGAGAGATGACGTACTACCGGTCACTTCTATAACATAATTTAAATATAAACAAGACTCTATTGAACACACAGAACATCTTTCCGTGGACAGAAAGGAGAATGTTTGATATCCATGAATAAAATTGTTCTTGGCCTGAGAGATGTGTTTCCTCTGGAATGTATTCATTGGAAGTACTTTCTTAGATGGGGGAATAACAATGGACGTGACAGATAAAATACCTTTGCATTTTTATAACAGCCTAATTTCCACGTGCGGCATATCGAAGCAATATTACAGATCAAAATTACTCCAAAAAAGTGTATCTTATTTTATAGTATGAGAGTAAGATGTTGCCCAAGACGTGGTGACCTGGTGGTCTAGTGGTAAGGTGTTGGACTTTTGTGCTGGTGATCCGGGGTTCAATCCCCGGTCCCGGCACAGATTTATCTGATTGCCAAACCCTTCCTTCACCTCTGACAAGACTTCTTGTGAATGTGGTTAATGCCAAGTCTCCACCGTGGTTCGGATTCCCCGTTAAACTGTAGGTCCTTCATTTCATCTCACAATCACCCTACCATTACACATTAGCGATAAGTGCGTATAGCCCGAACGGGTAGTAAGACGCGGTGCTAATAATATTAATAATAATTGCCCAACACCTCAATTGAGTATATATAGATAACTGCAAGAATGTGACCATAAAAGGCGTCAGTCACTGTTTTGTTCTTAGGAGAATTTCTACAAAATCTACCGGTAATTCCTATATTCACTAAAACGGATAAGATCAACGACTTCCTGAAAATATTCTACATATGTCTAGAGCCTAGACGTTGTAAAACATTCCATGTCCACCAACACACGCACCCGTCTGCGTGAAGAGAATGACTATACCCATTTTTCATATATAACTGAAACTCAGCAATTTAGTATTACCAGAACCCGAAGACTATATGTCCTTGAATAACTCCCAGATATGTGCAGTGGTCCAGGATACACCAAAATTTATTCATTTTATATATTTTTTTATAATGTCTTGATCAAAAAATCTTCGCTCGTGTTTCCAGAAGAAAGCTATTCTAGCTCCAAATCTAAATAGACTAGTAAAATTATTGATTTTATTTTAGACAGTTGGGTCTACTCAGTGATATCCCGTACTTACATGTCCATAGGCACTATCATTTCGGATTTTTAAGTCATTTTGATCAATTCGGCTTACCCATACACGCTCTTCAATTAAAATGTAAGTACTCATATAATTTTAGGAGGATTGAACCTACATAAACTGTGTAATGAAATGCGCTTATATATGAACAGTCTGCAAAAGTTTATCATAGAGGTAAGTGGCATGACATTTCAAACTACGGGAGCTGGGCTGTGATGGCAAGAATACCCATAATTCCTTCAGACTTACCGGAAGAGTTTAAATGCATGCAATTTACTATCATGGTTTGCTATGCGATGGACATCAACACAGCGCAAGTATAAACCCTGGAGCTGGTAGGCGTTGATCTCCGCGGCAAATGTTTCTTAAATAAATAACTTAGCCCACTATACGGGGTTCGTTCCCGTGTAGTTTTAGTAGCAGCCTGTATCTACTCTCTCTTGATGATTAAACCACTAATGTCATTTCCCCCCAAAAAATATCGTGCCTTAAAGTGTTACTTCACTTATGTCAATTAGTAAAAAATAATATTCTGTGTGTGTAATCTTAAAACCGAAATAATTACTTTTGATTAAATTTTTTGATTTTGAAAATAAATCTTTTATAAACTCGAAAGTTTTCTTCGTGGTTATCTCAACCTAATATGTGGCGTGCATTTTTATCTGTGTGTGGGAAATTAAAAATTCTAGCATATTAAACGTTATTGTTTGAATTGACACTTTTTAGAGCCAACATTAACACTACTGAAACCCCGGGAAAATCTAGTTGTATGTTTATATGAAAATAGGAAAGGTTATTTCCTTTCTCGGAATAACAAACGCGTTGTGGATATGATTTATTTCAATTCAAAAATATTTTAGAGCATAAAAAATGTTATCCAAGATCTGAGCGAATGGGTTTCATACATGATAGTAGAACGCTGGAAGGATTGGATTCCGACCTTGCAATATTTTTTTTTACTTCCTTTACATATTCTCGCGTTGGAAATGATTTAGGTCGTCAATTTGACTTCGCTGTAGAATACACACACAGAACCAGTTATGATATTCACATCCTTGATTCGGGAAAGGGGAAGGGAGGATAAATTATTGTAACGAGACGGTTTAAATTACCTAACATTTTAATATAATTTTATTTTATGTGCTTGAATAAAAGGTACGATCAAAAATTTAATTTAAACTTATTGTCGAATTAATATGCAAAGTCCTATTTTGTCTTTAATTATATATTTTTTACTAGTAAATTCAACATAAACGCTATAAGCGAACTTATTCAAGAGACGGAGGACTTTTATGGTGGTCTAAAGTAAATTATTTTGAAGACTTTAATGGAAAACCTAAGACATAGAAATAAATCCTGTTAGTTATAAGAGAAGGCCAATATCTTAGCTTCTCAAAATAATAATAAAAATAATATTTAGCACCGCGTCTTACTACCCGTTCGGGTTATACGCTTTAAGTACTAATTACTCTAATGGATTAGGAATTGGGAAGGTTGAATTAGAGGAAGTGAACCCGCATTTGCGTGGAGGGAGAGTGGAAAACCATTTAGGAAAAACCCGACCGAGATTCGAACCTCGATCTCCCCGTCCTCAGCAGTCGAGCTCAACACGACAAGCGCGTTAGCCAACCAACTACGCCACCGAGGCGGGTTCCTCAAAATAAATAAAGGACATTATTATTGATATTATTAAATCAGATGGAGAAAATTTACTCTCCAGTGCAACCATGAGAAATTTTAACCTTGGTAATATAATAAATTTTGATCCTGATGGCTTGTACTGCTTTACTAACAGTGCATTTTTGTTGTTGTTTACTATTTTGACCGTAAATTTTGAAAGAAAACAAAATCCACTTGTATATGAGCTACATGCCACTTTTGAGTTTATAAATGGTAATTGAGTAGAGTGTATTAAGAAATAACCACATGAACATTCATAGGCTAAGGTATAATTAATTGACTTATGTGCATAGCAGGGATATACAGCATTTTTTGTCCCTGAAAACATCGTGCTCCCTTAATAACCTTAAGACTTTCAAAATGTACCCTTAAATATTTATTTTCAATCTATCTTACTACCCGTTCAAGCCATTCTAATTTAATTAGAGCAGAGGGTTACCTAGAATTAAAAAAAAAGTTTTGGTGAAAGGAGAGGAGGAATATATTAAGGAAAAATAACCCTAGCACACCCAGTTGTAACCCAAATTCCGACCTCCTATTCAACGATAGACCAAACCAAACTATAAGCCCACTTGCTTAAGAATATTTGTTTACCGAGTGTAGTGAGGTTCTGTTTCAACATAACCATTTGGCATTTCATATATTTCTATGCCAGCCAGGATGTTTAGTTCACGAAAATTAACGCCTTGACCAATTTCAACCAGATTTAGCAGTAGCATTCATTGTACTTAGCCCGGATAAGGCATGTAAATGATTTTTTTTAATCAAGGTCTTTATAATTGTATTCTAGATACATTTCAAGATTTTTATGTATATAAAATCTATCAATAATTACTATTTGAAGAAAGGGTTTCACTCACGAAAGTAAATCCACCATTTTTAAGGTTGTTCTATCATTTGACATTGATAGGACTTCTAAAAGACCACCAAAAAGATGTTTAATCAATGTGGTGACTTTAATACTCTTTTCAGCTAAAGAGCTTCAGTCACTGACTGAATTATTTTATGCGAGGAATTAATGTAACTAATTTATTTGATGCCCTTTCTGCAGGTAATTATTGAAATTCTTATTGTTTCATGTATTTTCTGCAAAGAGCCATTATGACAGGATTCAAAGGCCCTATCTCTAATACAACTTATACAATGATATATATATAATCTTAGTATACAGTTCCGACTAGAATTTCTCTGCTCGGTAATAAGCCACATTACACACCAGGGACTAACATTGGTATACTATAAACCATAATATAAATTAAGGCACACATGATTCACAGAACTAAATAAATGAATATTTCAAAACTTTGTAGGATTTATACATATATTTAAATATTCATATATCGATGGGTCTAAGGTAAAAGGTTGTAACCCTCAAAAAATTGAAATCTTAGATTTTGGTATATTTCAATTTGTTTTTGTTACAGTTACATGTAGGTAAAGTGCTGTAACTCTCAGACAAATATTAATGGAAATATAGCACTTTATTTTTTTGGGTAACCCTCATCCAGCACAGATGTTGGAAGGGAAAAGGCAGTAAGCCTCATGCTATAGGCTTACAACGTTTTACCTACGCAAGTTTCATAGACAGGCTTAGTCGTATGCCACATCCAGTGAGGTTTACACCTCTTTACTTCCATGTTCCTTGATAGATCAGCTGTTTTATGAGGGTTACACAATTTAATAACATCACTGTCTTGCATTTCTGATTTTAGTTTACAGTATTTCTTTGTTAAGTAATCTGAGTTGTCCTAAAGTTTAAGTGTTTTTTTTTT
>CABFOW010000417.1:255949-275115 GCA_902141385.1 Timema californicum
ACAGTAGAATATCACCAAAGCCTTACAATGTTGATGTCCTTTCTTACAGTTCATTTTCTAACTGGAAAGAATACCAAGAATCAGTTTTACCGGATACAAAAACCAAAAGTGAAGAAGGTGCAAAAATCAAAATACGTGAAATATCTAGACTAAACATTTATAAGGGTAATGATGTGGTAGAAATTTACGACAGTTTTGATGAATCAAAAATGCCCATTCATTTAAAGTTTCAGGAGAAAAAACGACGGTCCGGTGAAGAAGTTAGACTTAAAGTTTTATATTCAAAACGTCAACCCATTTCAATTGCAAAATACAAAGATTTGATTAATTTGTGTTCAAAAGGAGTGATCCCAAAACGCTACCATCAAGAATATAAGACTCTTCCAAAGAAAAACAACATTCAAGATTGTCTAGATGAAACAGATGAAGATGATGAAGTGGATTAAATTTAATATTTTGTTTCCAGTGCAGTAAAGTTATTCAATAGGTATTTTAGTTAATTTTTAATCATTTACTCTCCTCATTTTGTAAGATCCAGTTAATTCATAGCCTATGCAGGCTTATGTTTCTGAGGAGTATTTTCCCCTTCTTCTTTATAACTGTATTTTAAATATTGACATTTTATAAGTTTTTAAACAAATTATAAGCTGTAGGTTTATAGTAATTCTCTTCAATTTGTCAATTAAAAATGTATGTCATACTGTAGACCTTATAAAATGATAGATTAAAACAGTGATAATAATAATAATAATTATACTATGGCATGTTAATGATTATTAATGAGGCTTACAATTTAATATTGCTTTCAGAGTTCTCCAAAGTAAAACGCGTTAACCCTCAAGTTTTGAGTTTTTTTCACTATATTTAATAGTAGTATTATTTCTACGTCAGTTATTTTAACCACAAAAATAACATAAAATGCAATCTTTCATATACACATAGCCAGTTACTCATATATAAATTGTCTTGGAAGAAAACAAAAATTTTGCTCTCCTGTAAAATTTTAAAAATGAGGCTTACAACCTTTAACCTTAGAACCATCGATATATTTATATGAATATTACAATATTTCAGGATATATATATATATATATGTGTGTGCATAGATATATGTATATATACATATATATTCTACAAAGTTTTGAAATATTCATCTACTATATATATATTAGATGAATATTCCAGAATATATGTATACATCCTGAAATATTGAAATATTCATATACATATACATATATACGAATATTTCAATATATATATATATATATATATATGAATCCTACAAAGTTTTCAAATATTCATATATTTATTTCTATGAATCATGTGTGCCTTAATTTATATTATGGTTTTTAGTATACCAATGTTAACCTCTGGTGTGTAATGTGGCTTATTTCCAAGTCAAAAAAGACTGGTCGGAACTGTTTACTAAAATTGTTTCTACCCTTCAGTATAAAAACTTCTCTTAAAAATTGATAAAATAATATTCGTTCACCTTCATTATTTTTAGTGGGGTTACTCAACTGTAGAATGAGAGGGCAGGGACAGTTTTACTATTATAGTTCCTTCAAGCTTTGCTTTTCTTCGCAACAACCCATGGCTCTTAACCTAGTTCATCAAAATAAAACACTCCTAATATCTAGTAGAAGATATCACAGTTTAAATTAAAGATTTTCACCAGATAGTTTTACACAGAAACATTATAAAATGTCGAATTAATATAATCAAATGAAATCCAATTTAAAAAAGATTTATTTGAGATGTCATATGAAGATATTACGATGTATAAACGATTATTATTTACGGGTCGACAGTTTGTTTTCATTCAACTTAAGCTCACTCTTGAAAACTTTATCTGGTGTTTTCTTCTTTTTATTTTTTTCGTAAATGTGTAAGATTGGAGATCATCTCTTGTAGTCAAAGTGATGAAGACTAAGTTACCAAATAGAAGAAGGTAAAAAGGGAAGTAGATTAAGGAAGGTCTCAAAGAAAGCGACACAGTAAAGGATAAAGGGAAAGAGATACAAAAGGATGAGTATAAGAAGGTTTTCTTAAGGTGAAAGATAAACCTTGAAAGTGGTGGGAGACGTATAGAGATAAATGATATAGCAAAAAAAAGGAAAACGTTCTCCTCTAACCCCTCAAAACCCTAAACCCCTCATCCTCTCCAATAGTAGGTCGCGAAAGCTCAAGTAGATGAAGGATGAACTAAAGTCGTGCGAAAAAAAATGGGGTGTGGAGGAGGAAGGAGGGGGGAGAGATATTTATAGAAAAGACATAAAAAACGAACTCTTCAAATACTTCAATTTCTTGCTTGATTGGTTGATAAATTTGAAGAGTCTATATCTACCATTCACTCACGTTATATATATCTGATCGAAACACCTCCTACTACAAATACAAATGTCTCCTCCCTGAATAAACAAATCGTCCCTTCAAGCCCTCTACCCGTTTTACGGTTCATTTCATTGTGTCTAAACAAAATGGAATAACGCTCCATTTAGCTACAGGTTATTTCCATTTATGTCTCATAGTGTTTTATATATATATATATATATATATATAAGAGGGAGGGAGATCTAGGACATGGCTTATGGAAGGACGGTCGTTAAAATATAATACGTTTGTATTTTGTTAACTGATAAGATAAAGTTGTCTAATAAAGTATTTTACATTGTAAGTTTTAATTTATTTATAAATATTTATACATAGCTTGGAGTTTTCTTTTATTTATATACATATATAATCAGAAAATCCCATGTACATATATTTCTATACACTATCGATATGGAGTTTTCTTATGTGTAACGATAGTATATATATAAGAAAACTCCAAGCTCTCTCTGTACATTTAATTGCCTTCCGGTCTGTTTGTTGCCAGTAAATTTAAAAAGTATTCATTGGATTGGGATGGAACTATTTCTTGTGTACCTATTTTTATGAGAACAGATTAAACTGTATTATCACTCTATAAAATTAGCGAGTGATTTAGTGTTGAAAATAATTCTGTTAATGTGGTCATGTTTGGGTTTAAATTTATAACAATTCAAATTTATTAACTTTAGTGTATAGATGTTACTTGTAAGCTTACTTAGACCCAATGCCTTTTGAAAGATCAACCAAATATATCTCCTTGTAAATGAGTGCTTTGAGATTGAGAAAAAATTGAATAACAAATATATAATATGATAAGAAACTGTATTGTGTGCGTTTTTCGCGTTTTTACGGTCGGTTACACGTTTCCAGTAATTGTATGATGTTGTGTGTGATTTAGGTATATTTAGTTTTGTTTCTTGGTATTAGGCTTATAGCACAATTTTGTTTGATATGTTAGGGCGCTTACTATAGAGCCTTCCAATTTACTTCATTTACTTTATTTCATAAATAGCAAAATAAATTTTTATTTTTTTATTTTCATTGCAACCATGCCCCCACGTAAAAGAGCCACTGTTAACATGGTTAACTTTAAGTCTTAAATTAAGCTGTTTTCAATCATTTTATGCTTCTACTTATGATTTATGTTAATTATTTTTTTATTTCTGTTTAGTGTAAATTATGAAAGAACCAAACAATCAATTTTTCAGAATGTTTTTCTGACGGTTTGGTTGTTGCTAGTAAACTCAAATAATACACATAGGACCGAGACGTGATTCCTCATGCTGTACTACTTATTTTTCAGAAAAACATGGTAGGCTATATAATAAAATGTTTTACCCTAAGCGAGATAAGTGTTGAAAAAAACCAAGCGTAAGCAGGGAGCATATTACGTCATGACAGATGTTGCTGCTATATAACCTCACCGTGGAATGGGAGGCGGCTGTCTGTGTTCATGACTCTGTTAATCTTCGTACACGTATAAAACAATGCTTTAAACTAGGTTTCATTCATTTCTAGAATTTGAAATAGTCGAATGTGTTGACTGTTTATTGCAAGTGAAGATGTGTGCAAATTCTAGTGTGTGTATTTAAATATACACTATACACACACACACACACACACACTAGCATTTGCCCACATACAGAAGCTTTAAATATGGCAGACAGATTAAGAAATCACGCCAAATAACTAGAAAAAAACTAAATTTTAAATTTCATAAATTGGACTCCAGAAATTATGGTGTTAAGAAGATCAAAAATACTTTTATGTGTGAATAAAATGTATACTTGGCAGGTTGGTTAAAGTCAAAGTCTTAAAAACTGAGATTTCTAAGTGGATTTGGAGAATGGGGGGATTTGGGAGTAGGGGATCAAAGTTCCAACATTTAGAAAAACAACTTCTTTGTGTGGCAGGAAAGGGAAATTTAGTTAGTAGGTATAAGGACTACTACTCTAAATAACCACAAAAGTCTGAGCTTTTAGAATGTTTAAATGGGACTCCATTAAATATGAACCTATCAGAGAGAGGATGGTGTGGTTGAATAGGTTTATAAAAACGCTTTTAGGTGATCTATAAAGTTTAAATTTTCATGTTATACACCTCCAAATAACAAAATAAGGGTTAAAATACCTGATGTTTTAAAATGTGGTCTGAAAATTAGGGCAGTTCAAAATTCCATAATTAAATAAATTAACTACTTCAAAGGGTGGAAGAAATTTTCTTTCGGGTAGTTATAAAGACCACCCCAAAATACCATGAAGGTCTGAATATTTTTAAATTTAAAAATTAAGGAATTGAAAATCGGTCTTAAAATTCTTCGAACTAGTAATAAAAAACAATTTTAGATGTGGTGGAAAATTAAAATTTCAATAAATAAATCTTCCCGGATATCCAAATGATGTTTTAACATATGCAATTTCAATTATTGAGTATTAGAAAATTGAAAAGCTAAAAATATATTAAGTTAGTTTATAAAACTAATTTTTGGAGGGGATGGAAAAATAAGGGATCTGAAACAGGAGAGGGAAAGTTGCGTGAAATATTTCCAAAGATATTAGAAAATTTACTTTTCAGTAGGGAACAAAATTGAAAATGTCCAAGTTGTCAAAAGAATCACCCCACATCACCATAAATTCGGAATGTTTGTAATTTGAAAATAGGATTCCAGGAAAAGGGTGGGCCCCTTAAAGTTTACTAAACTAATATAAAACAATTAAATACCGATTTAGTAGAAAATTTTATTAGCGATAGATGAAAGAATCCAAAAATGATTGTAAACGAGAACCAAAAATGATCTTATAGTAAACCCACACGCGTTGCGAATACAGAGCTAAAATCAAAAAATAAATATGGAAGAAAACAAAAATTTTGCTCTCCTGTAAAATTTTAAAAATGAGGCTTACAACCTTTAACCTTAGAACCATCGATATATTTATATGAATATTACAATATTTCAGGATATATATATATATATATGTGTGTGCATAGATATATGTATATATACATATATATTCTACAAAGTTTTGAAATATTCATCTACTATATATATATTAGATGAATATTCCAGAATATATGTATACATCCTGAAATATTGAAATATTCATATACATATACATATATACGAATATTTCAATATATATATATATATATATATATGAATCCTACAAAGTTTTCAAATATTCATATATTTATTTCTATGAATCATGTGTGCCTTAATTTATATTATGGTTTTTAGTATACCAATGTTAACCTCTGGTGTGTAATGTGGCTTATTTCCAAGTCAAAAAAGACTGGTCGGAACTGTTTACTAAAATTGTTTCTACCCTTCAGTATAAAAACTTCTCTTAAAAATTGATAAAATAATATTCGTTCACCTTCATTATTTTTAGTGGGGTTACTCAACTGTAGAATGAGAGGGCAGGGACAGTTTTACTATTATAGTTCCTTCAAGCTTTGCTTTTCTTCGCAACAACCCATGGCTCTTAACCTTGTTCATCAAAATAAAACACTCCTAATATCTAGTAGAAGATATCACAGTTTAAATTAAAGATTTTCACCAGATAGTTTTACACAGAAACATTATAAAATGTCGAACTAATATAATCAAATGAAATCCAATTTTAAAAAGATTTATTTGAGATGTCATATGAAGATATTACGATGTATAAACGATTATTATTTACGGGTCGACAGTTTGTTTTCATTCAACTTAAGCTCACTCTTGAAAACTTTATCTGGTGTTTTCTTCTTTTTATTTTTTTCGTAAATGTGTAAGATTGGAGATCATCTCTTGTAGTCAAAGTGATGAAGACTAAGTTACCAAATAGAAGAAGGTAAAAAGGGAAGTAGATTAAGGAAGGTCTCAAAGAAAGCGACACAGTAAAGGATAAAGGGAAAGAGATACAAAAGGATGAGTATAAGAAGGTTTTCTTAAGGTGAAAGATAAACCTTGAAAGTGGTGGGAGACGTATAGAGATAAATGATATAGCAAAAAAAAGGAAAACGTTCTCCTCTAACCCCTCACAACCCTAAACCCCTCATCCTCTCCAATAGTATGTCGCGAAAGCTCAAGTAGATGAAGGATGAACTAAAGTCGTGCGAAAAAAATGGGGTGTAGAGGAGGAAGGAGGGGGGAGAACTCTAACCCCTCAAAACCCTAAACCCCTCATCCTCTCCAATAGTAGGTCGCGAAAGCTCAAGTAGATGAAGGATGAACTAAAGTCGTGCGAAAAAAAATGGGGTGTGGAGGAGGAAGGAGGGGGGAGAGATATTTATAGAAAAGACATAAAAAACGAACTCTTCAAATACTTCAATTTCTTGCTTGATTGGTTGATAAATTTGAAGAGTCTATATCTACCATTCACTCACGTTATATATATCTGATCGAAACACCTCCTACTACAAATACAAATGTCTCCTCCCTGAATAAACAAATCGTCCCTTCAAGCCCTCTACCCGTTTTACGGTTCATTTCATTGTGTCTAAACAAAATGGAATAACGCTCCATTTAGCTACAGGTTATTTCCATTTATGTCTCATAGTGTTTTATATATATATATATATATATATATAAGAGGGAGGGAGATCTAGGACATGGCTTATGGAAGGACGGTCGTTAAAATATAATACGTTTGTATTTTGTTAACTGATAAGATAAAGTTGTCTAATAAAGTATTTTACATTGTAAGTTTTAATTTATTTATAAATATTTATACATAGCTTGGAGTTTTCTTTTATTTATATACATATATAATCAGAAAATCCCATGTACATATATTTCTATACACTATCGATATGGAGTTTTCTTATGTGTAACGATAGTATATATATAAGAAAACTCCAAGCTCTCTCTGTACATTTAATTGCCTTCCGGTCTGTTTGTTGCCAGTAAATTTAAAAAGTATTCATTGGATTGGGATGGAACTATTTCTTGTGTACCTATTTTTATGAGAACAGATTAAACTGTATTATCACTCTATAAAATTAGCGAGTGATTTAGTGTTAAGAGAGCGTGGGGATCTAGGGCATGGCTTATGGAAGGACGGTCGTTAAAATATAATACAATTGTATTTTGTTAACTGATAAGATAAAGTTGTCTGATAAAGTATTTTACATTATAAGGTTTAATTTATGTATATAAATACCTTGGAGTTTTCTTTTATTTATTATATACATATATATATAATCAGAAAATCCCATGTAAATATATTTATATACACTATCAATATGGAGTTTTATTATGTTTAACGATAGTGTATATATAATTGATATGGAGTTTATATATATACTAGAAAATTCCATACTCTCTGTACATTTAATTGCCTTCCGGTCTGTTTGTTGCCAGTAAATTTAAAAAGTATTCATTGGATTGGGATGAAACTATTTCTTGTGTACCTATTTTTATGAGAACAGATTAAACTGTATTATCACTCTATAAAATTAGCGAGTGATTTAGTGTTGAAAATAATTCTGTTAATGTGGTCACGTTTGGGTTTAAATTTATAACAATTCAAATATATTAACTTTAGTGTATATATCTTACTTGTAAGTTTACTTAGACCCTAGTCCTTTTGAAAGATCAACCAAATATATCTCCTTGTCAATGAGTGCTTTGAGATTGAGAAAAAATTGAATAACAAATATATAATATGATAAGAAATTGTATTGTGTGCGTTTTTCGCGTTTTTACGGTCGGTTACACGTTTCCGGTAATTTTATGATTTGGGTGATTTAGGTTTATTTAGATTTGTTTCTTGGTACTAGCATAATAGTACAATTTTGTTTGATATGTTAGGGCGCTTACACTATAGAGCCTTCCAATTTACTTCATTTACTTTATTTCATAAATAGCAAAACAAATTTTTATTTTTTTCATTTTCATTGCAACCATGCCCCCCACGTAAAAGAGCCAATGTTAACATGCTTAACTTTGAGTCTTAAATTAAGTTGTTTTCAATAATTGTATGCTTCTACTTGTGATTTATGTTAATTATTTTTTTATTTCTGATTAGTGTAAATTATGAAAGAACCAAATAATCAATTTTTCAGAATGTTTTTCTTACTGTTTGTTTGTTGCTAGTAAACTCAAATAATACAAATAGGACCGAGACGTGATTCCTCATTCTGTACTACTTATTTTTCAGAAAAACATGGTAGGCTATATAACATCATATTATCTCCTAAGCGAGAAAAGTGTTGAAAAAACCAAGCGTAAGCAGGGAGCATATTACGTCATGGCTAATTTTTGGGGTACATAACCTCACCGTGGAGTGGGAGGCGACTGGCTGAGTTCATGACTTTGTGAATCTTCGTACACGCGTAAAACCATGCTTCCAACTAGGTTTCATTCATTTCTAGAATTTGAAATAGTCGAATGTGTTGACTGTTTATTGCAAGTGAAGCTGCGGGCAAATTCTAGTGTGTGTATTTAAAAATACACTATACACACACACACACACACACACACACACACACACTAGCATTTGCCAACAGATAGAAGCTTTAAATATGGCAGACAGATTAAAAAATCACTACAAATAACTAGAAAAAGACTGAATTTTAAATTTCATAAATGGGACTTGAGAAATTATGGTGTTAATAAGATCAAAAATACTTTTATGTGTGAAGAAAATGTATACTTGGCAGGTTGGTTAAAGTCAAAGTCTTAAAAACTAAGATTTCTAAGTGGATTTGGAGAATGGGGGGATTCGGGAGTAGGTGATCAAATTTCCAACATTTAGAAAAAAAACTTCTTCTTTGTGTGATAGGAAAAGGGAAATTTAGTTAGTAGGTATAGGGAATAATACTCTAAATAACCACAAAAGTCTGAGCTTTTAGAATGTTTAAATGGGACTCATTAAATATGAACTTATTAGAGAGAGGATGGTGTGGTGGGATAGGTTCATAAACACGCTTTTAGGTGATCTATAAAAATTAAATTTGCATGTTATTTACCTCCAAATAAGAAAATAAGGGTTAAATATCTGATGATTTAAAATGTGGTCTGGAAAATAGGGCATTTCAAAATTCCATAAGTAAATAAATTAACTACTCCAAAGGATGGTAGAAATCTTTTTTTAGGTGGATATAAAGACCACCCCAAACTACCATGAAGGTCTGAATATTTTTAAATTTAAATATGAAGGAGTGGAAAATCGATCTTAAAATTCTTCAAACTAGTAATAAAAAACACTTTTAGATGTGGCAGAAAATTTAAATAAATAAACCTTCTTGGATATCCGAATGACGTTTGAACATATGCAATTTCAATTATTTAATATTAGGAAATGGAAAAGTTAAAAATGTATACAGTTAGTTTAAAAAACTACTTTTCGGAGGGGATTGAAAAAATATATTTGGTAGTCTCGTAGCATAAAACATATCAGATTGCCACTTAGGATTTGAGCTAAACAAATTGGGAATATGAGATCTGAAACAGGGGAGGGAAAGTTGCTTTAAATATTTCCAAGGTAGTAAGACGCGGTGCTAAATAAAAAAAAAATATTTCCAAAGATATTATAAAATTTAATTTTCAGTATGGAACAAAATTTAAAATGTCCAAATTGTCAAAAGAATCACTCCACATAACCATAGATTTGGAATGTTTGTAATTTGAAAATAGGATTCCAGGAAAAGGGTGGGCCCCTCATAGTTTCCTAAGCTAATAGAAAAAATTAAATATCAATTTAATAGAAAATTTTATTAGAGATAGATGATATAATCCAAAAATAAATGCAAACAAGAACCCAAAATTATCTTATAGTAAACCCACACGCGTTGCGAATACAGAGCTAAAATCAAAAAATAAATTAACGCCTATCTATGAGTGATATCAAATTAAAATAAACAAATTATGACGACATCGTTCTGTAAAACGTGATGAACTTTGGTAAACTATGCCATGCCGCTCATATTTAAATAGGTTTCTCTATCAGAGTGGTGACCTGGCGGTCTAGGGGTAAGGTGTCAGACTTCTGTGCTGGCGGCCGGGGTTCAATCCTCGGTCCCGGCATATATTTATCTGATTACCAAACCCTTCCTTCACCTCTAACAAGACATCTTGTGAATGTGGGGAATGCCAGGCCTCCACCGTGGTTCGGATTCCACGTTAAACTGTAGGTCCTCCATTTCATCTCACAATCACACTACCATTACACATTAGCGTAAGTGCGTNGGAATGCCAGGCCTCCACCGTGGTTCGGATTCCACGTTAAACTGTAGGACCTCCATTTCATCTCACAATCACCCTACCATTACACATTAGCATAAGTGGGTATAACCCGAACGGGTAGTAAGACGCGGTGCTAATAATAATTATCTAACAGAGGGTATTGGCGTATAACCAGAACAGGTAGTAAGGCGCAGAGCTAAGAATCAAACAAAAAATAGGGGGTATTATATTTTAAATTTTCACTCTTTCATGAAATGTGATGTCCCCCCCCTCCGTTTCATTAACAATGTATATTATTTCTTTTCACTTATCTTATGATTGAACTTGGGCTTTAACTATTTAGTTTAAATGTATATCCATAGGAATAATTGATGTGACAAATAAAATAAAACTGTGGATGTGTCTGAATAGTCTGTTCATTGCGCTATTGTGCACTTATCTTCCTGAAATTTGCAACGACGTCGACTCAAAGGTAAGGAGTCATTTTAGATAGTAACAATTCTCTTAATGTGAACAGTTGCATCCTTTAGTGCGCACTTAAATAAAGGGTGAACATGATTTGCCCTTTACTGTGCACTTTAGTTAAAATAGCGTTTTAAATGGGATAAATAAACGTAAACTGTGTAATAAAAGCTGTATTCGCCGTTTAATTTGCTCACTTACATGCATCGGAAGGATACATTCTTTCTGGATCATAAAAATCTACTTTGAAAGGAAATATAATTTTAGTTTAAATATATGTTTCATGTTATAATAATAATAATAATTTAAGACTAATATTCGATTGATCAAAAAAGATTTAAATTAAGAAAATAACCTCTGACTATAATGTTGTTAATTATTGAAAATATGGAAAAATTTGTTAATTATTTTGGGTAGCCCTGCGTTATTTTTATGGACCTGAGAAGGGTTTTCTTTAGTCTGTACTCTTTGTAGTGGCCAATTGTAATTAGCTGTATGGAAAGTTTATGCGCACTATGTACTTGAAGGCGTCAAAGTATGTTTTCATTACCAACTTATGCTGCAGCGAGGGAGTTAAAATTTATTACACTGACTCAATTCCGGTAGCGAAACAATTTATTAAAATACGTGAATTTAAACCATTTTAAAAACTAAGCTTTGTATACATTAAGGTTATATTGACTAAAATATTTTAAAATAAAATAAACGTAAAAAGGTTTTATTTACAAGATGTGTAGTTGTAATGTAGAAACTAAATAAATTAGTTGCAGCACCTTGGCTTAGAGAGGAAGTATTTAAGTATTTACCTATTTATAGATTATCAATGGTACCTGCGTAAACTATATATTGGTTAGGTAGATAATAATTCTCATAAAAAAGTCTTCGATAATCATCAATAATTTTATATTGATGGTACTTACGTAAGTTAATTATGAAATAATAATTACAAAACAATAAAATTTCTATTTAAAAAAACCAAAGCTGCTCCAATACAAATATTGAAATATAATTTCTACTGTTTATTTAGAATTTATGTTAACATGACTTTTTTATTTATTTTAAGTTTATTTTTACAATGATTTTGTTTATAGATGAGTTGTAAAATAATTTAAAGAATAGTTTTGTATATGTGTTCTCCTGAGATGTGCCCACTATTTACTATAATAATATTTATCAATATATTTACACAACATTACGGGTCCATTTACATTAAATATTTAAGAATAAGGAAGGTAGAATTCATATTTATTAAAATTGTTTGTATTTGCGTAGACATGGGGAGTGAAAGGCCATTTGAGAAAATACCCCTATCTTAAACTTTCGGGAATTGAACCACAAGCTCTCAATAATATTGAAATTAGAAAATGCCGATAAATGCTTGATAAGTTTGCAAGAACACTGATATTGTCTTGCTATTGTAATTTTCCAGGAATTTTTTATAGCTTTAAAACTGATGTATTTAATTAATTTCATTTTAATACAAATTAATATAATCTACGTGTTATTATAACATTATAAATTACCTATACCATCTATCTTAGCTGTGTGCCTTATACGCCACTCACAATATACGTGTTATATATAAGTACCATACTGACCAGTAAACGGTAAAACAACTTTAAGATACAAAATATGTATCTGTTATTCCACCAGTTTAAAAGCAATTACTATTTATTCAATACAATTTCCCTCTACTGGGAGAAAGGCTATCACAATTTTTTTTTAAGTTTCCCCTTGCGATGTTTGTATTGGCGTTTCTATGGCCTCACAGACGGAGAATTGTCCATAAGTTGTTTTCGCCTACCCCTGACGTTGCGTAGGAAGGGCCATTTGGTCGGTAATGTAGCATCCGGTTGTTTTTTTCCGGCAAAGGAGTAGTATAGCTACGCATCTGATCACCAGAGGAAGAGCTGGTTATTCGCGGCACGTTCCATCATGATCCAATTGGGTGGCCTACGTCTTATTGGCTTAACAACTAGAGTTGGAGGGGGAGGGGGATCTGAAGAGTGAGAGGGTAGAGGGGAGGAGGATTCTTCCTAGTCCCATAATTCCATTGTAACTACTGAGGGACTTTTTCACTTTATATTGAAAGAATAGGGAACACTTAAATATAATTATATAAAAATAAAGGTTACATATAAAATACTAGAGTTTACGTAAAATGTTCGTATTAATAAATAATTATTTTATTAGTAATTTGTGTGAATTGGCTTCTTTTTACTTTCTCATATAAAGATAAAGTATTGTGATTGTGAAAAAATTTATCTTGAGGTTATGACATATTTTCATATCGTTTTAATGTAAACCCAAAAAAGTTGATCTTACAACTCTGTTTGTTCTCATTTCTGTCTTTCTGGAACTCTGTCTGTCCCTTGCCATAGATCCAAAATGGTTTGAACGATTTGATATTAACTTTATTTTAAAATAGGCATGGGCTAAACTACAAAATGTTTTTTCCAACTCTAATCCTTAAATTAAGGGGAGGTCATTGATAACTGATTTTCTTACAAACTTAAAATATTTTTAAAATTAAACTTGTAATTTGGTTCCATTTGTGCTTATTGGGAGTGTTTGATATGACATATAGAATTGGATACTTGTCTCTGGGGTGGAAGCCCATATATAGGTAGTTTACTGATGAACGATTTTTCAAAAACTGAAAATATTCTAAAAATTACCTTAGTGATTTGTTTCCAAATAGGTATCTTATGAGTGTTTGACATGAACATGACAAATAAAAAAATTTACTTGTACTGGGGGTAGAGGTAAGAGAAATTTGGTAATGATTGGTTTAATGATGACTGTCTTTATTTCAATTTAATTTTTAAGCTGTTTGTATTATAAATAGTAAAATAAATTGATTTTTCTAAATTAAAGTCATTTAGTAGTAGATAGCAAATAAATGGTTTTTGTAAAATTGTATTATTTTTTCAAAGATTAAAAAAAATGTTTCGAAGGATTATTTTACATAATCGATAATAATATGTATTTTTTATCTAAAATTAGTTAATTAAAGGTTGGTGTACTTGCTATAGATTATAGAAAATCTGATTTTTTTAACTAACCTTGAAGATTGAATTTAAAATGGTAACATGGGAATAATTTTTCGTGATAAATTAGATAGTAATAATAATTATTAGCACCGCGTCTTACTACCCGTTCGGGTTATACGCTTGATAAATAATAAAACGTTTTTATTTTTACAAATAACAAGTATTTTGAAGGTAGATTAAGAGTATTTATTATTTGAAAATTTAAATTTTGTATACAAACATAGACAAGTGTGGATAAAGTTGGTGAGGATATATTATTTAAGGAATTGTTGTTTTTGGACCTATATTCACGGTAAGGGAACGGCTTGATTAGTTAAGTATGTATATTAAATATAGTTGAACAACTTTGTTTAAAATCAACACGTATAAAATATTAACTGTGATTAATAATATGACGTTTTTGTATTTATTAGGAAAATATACTCATTTTAGTTTATTCAAAAACAATTTATGAAAATTATTTTCGAAGCTATAATATAAGAAAGTTTGTGCAATTTTGTTTAACTCTTTTATTTATCACCTTTTTAGGTATTCTCACATAGAGATAATAATATTTAGCACCGCGTCTTACTACCCATTCGGGTTATACGCTTTAAGTACTAATTACGCTAATGGATTAGGAATTGGGAAGGTTGAATTAGAGGAAGTGAACCCGCATTTGCGTGGAGTGAGAGTGGAAAGCCATTTAGGAAAAACTAACCCCAGTTCACCCTACCGAGATTCGAACCTCGATCTCCCCGTCCTCAGCAGTCGAGCTCAACACGACAAGCGCGTTAGCCAACTACGCCACCGAGGCGGGTCACATATAGATAATCATGCTCTTGTGGTAGGAATGATTATGAAGTATTTAACTCACATTTGTGTGGAAAAATTATGTGAAACCATTTAGGAAATACATCTTAAGTAAACCCGACCATTATTAGAACCCTGATCTCCGCGTCATCAGCCTACAAGTCCAACACGAGTGTGACGTCTTAGATCAATCAGCCACCGAAGTGTATTTTGATACCATAAGTAACACCATTTTATAAATGAACAATAAACTATTCATCCATTATTAATTAATTCCTATCTTATACTGATAGCCTCTCTGTTACATATATTCTGATCTAAATCAATCCCACTGAGCATGTTCAATGATTATTAATGAGTCTCCTCTAATTATATCGATAGTATCCAATAGCTAGTGGACTCCCCTAATCAATTATTTTAATAACGTGTCCTAGAATACAATCCGACTCATTATATCTGACAAGAGAGAATGGATGTTGAAGTTCATGTTACTGAACTTACCGCCTTTAAGAAAAATACAACACATAAATATAAATTAAAGCTACATTTGTTATCAGTTCTCAACAAAAAACTACTACTACAAATAAATTAAGGCTCATTTACGTTTATCAGACCACACACCTGCGTCGGTGATATAATGGACTAATACAGTGGTATTCAATCAGTGGTAGATTATAGAATATATATGACCTGCATTATGCGACAACAACAAAGTGGAAGAGAAATTATTATATATGGAGGTAAGTTAACCAAAACTGTCGCATCCCACTGTTCTAAGGTGTCCCTCTTGTGATATACTAAACTGACGATCACGGGGATCGAATTTTGGTTGGGTAAATTGATGAGGTTTTTTTCCCCCTAAATTGATCTCGACTCTACCTCAACGCCAAATGTGAGTACAATTCCTCTAGATTGAAGCTTGCTCATCCCTAATCGTGTAATTATTACATAAACGTATAGTCCGAACAGGTAGTAAGATTCGTCGCTAAAAACACAGACCACATTGATTAACTAATATTTTAATAACAATTAATATTATTAATATCAGATGTAGTTTGACGGTGCATTCCTAAAAGGTACTTTTTGTATTTTGAAATTAAACACTATATTGAATACACGTTATATCAATAACTTCACCCATGGGGCAGAGATCAGAGAGTTTGTTTTAAGAAAGTGCACCCACAACAACATGAAGAAAGGGTGTAAAAGCAATAGAAGAAGACTGACTGGAATTTGGACGTCTATTTCAACGATGACCTTGTGCAATACTGGTCATGAGAAATACTTACGACTCGTTAAAATAATATAATATATCAGATGTAATAATTTATTCTTACTTTCCATTCGGAAAATATGCTACGCTCTTAATTTCACTGTAGGTAAGGAGGAAATATATTGTAAATTAGAAAAATGTACCTGCTTTCGTTTGGAGGGGGTTTGGGAAACTACTATTTAAAATATACGCTGAGAACACTCGGCGAAGATTAAGCTTCATCTTCTCATGACACGAGTGATCCGGTCCATTTCAATGGTGATGCCTTAGACCATGCTACCAACGACACTGATCAGAAAGTAGGAAATCATCGACAGCTAAGATGGTCGCCTCATTTGTAAAGAATTATCAAACGCTGTCAGGCCACATGGCTTAGAATACAATAGTCTGTATTGTTTTCTGGAACTAAATCTCTATTTTCCGGGCTTCTACTTCCTTTTGCATTATCCCTACAGCCAAAAATAGAGAGAGGAATTAAAACAAGTGATAAATTTTATCTCAAGGTAAAGAGGAAAGCTCATTGATAGTACTCGAATATCTTAAACATTTTTGTTGAAAGCCTATAATTAATTAGTGTATTTGTTAGACGATAGATGGAGGCTAACTCTAAAGCCGTTTTCATTAAAACTTGTCTCATAGCTCCACAAATATGCTTAAAAAGTCATTAAAAATGAGATTACGTTATATATTCACAGATATTTTGTATTAATAAAACTCAAACTTTAAGGGTTGTTAATGAAAAATAACACTATTTTAATCGTTCCACTTTTTTTTGTCGTGAAATAAATTCTAAACAACTCATCGTAGGATTAAATATTGCATATAAGCTTAGCGTCTGCTCGTTAGTATCCTACTTAATGAAATGGCCACATTAAGATGGCATAGTAGAAAACAAAGGTTGATAAATACGATACGACATAATAATACAAACTTTCTCGCAAATTAAACTATCGAATGGAACCAAAGTTCTCAAAAACATGACTTTAGTAAACTAACCTTAAGAATATTTTTCTTAGAAAAACAAGCATAGTCTTGTTAATTACAATAAACACTTTTCAAATTTAAATTCAAACAAATTCTTTACGCGCTTTTTAAATATTTCATATTTTATAAAATTAGTTAGTTGAAAATTACCCTCAAATTAATACATTTTAAATAACATAGTTGAAGCCATTTTTGAAGTGTTTTTTTTAATCATTCATTAAGTACTTAAGCGAGTAGTTACCCAAAAACCATGAAAACATTGTTATTTAGGGGGTTAAACATTTTTAAGATATCCACTTCAAACAAAATCGTTAGAACCATTAATCGAAAAAATCTCTGATCAGTAAAATACTCTTCTAGGGTCAAAATAAAAAATTATACAAATTATAGTCATTTAATGTACATAGAGCTCTAATAGAACCTATTAAACCATAACTATGGGCAGACACATATAGACAGAGCAAACAGACATAATTATAAAATCCAAACGTAGAGATTCGTCAAAATCTTGAGATATCAATTTTTTTCTACGATTAAAATAATTCTCTTTAGGTGTGAAAGTACAAATGTAAAAAATTATTTACTGGAAAATTCCCAAAAAGATTAAAAGAGACTCTTTGGGAAATAAGTTTCAATACATGGGTAACAACAACAAAGTACCGAAAAATACATAAAAACACACCTAGTTTAATCATCGTTGGTACCCATAATCGTTAATAACTAGGCATGTGGTGTTATTCTTACAATTAAATGGATTACCTTTAACGGAAAGGTCAAAAAACGAATGCTCATAAATATAAGCCAGATGTTAGGTTGAATTTTAACACATGTGAATTGCTACTGTGGTTTTTCGATATTCTCTCAAATCTTATGCAGGTGCACTTAATCTAAACAGCTGTTATAATCTTCATATACTTGGATCTATCTGCTAACAATAACAATTGTGCTTAGAATAATCCTTAAAAGTAGTAAAATGTGGGGAATGCCAGGCCTCCACCGTGGTTCGGATTCCACGTTAAACTGTAGGTCCTCCATTTCATCTCACAATCACCCTACCATTACACATTAGCCTAAGTGCGTATAACCCGAACGGGTAGTAGTACACGGTGCTAAAAATAATAATAATAAAACTCTAATAGAGGCAAGAGAGTTGGTGGAATGGTTAGGATATCTAACTCTCACCCACTAGGAGTCGTTGGACTTTTTACGCAATCCCCCTAAAAAAAGCAACTCGTTTGAATCAATTTAGATAGAATGTTTGTTGCAGCCTTAGTCAAATAATGTGAAGTCACTCAAACATTCCAAGATTGTACGTTTGGACCAAGAAGGAACCATACTCACTCTCGCATAAACACAAGAGATTACAGCACAACTTCACTTCACTGTTAATTAAAAGGGCGCACTTCTAAGATAAAGCCCCCGAAACACACGTAACCACACTTCCTTGTAATAACTTCATCAGCCGCTTCGGTGGCCGCGTGGTATAACACGCTACTCTTGTAGTAGATGAGACTACTGATGTCTAGGAGATCTAGGTTCGAATATCAGTTGGCTATACTGAGGTAATGTTTTCCAAAATTGTTTTCCACTCTTTATCCCCGAAAATTCGGGTACACTTCCTTGAAAATAAGCTCTATAATCCTTAAGACTATTAGCACTATTAGTTCATAAGCGTATGGCTTGAACGGATAGTGAGACAAAGTGCTAAAAAATAATAATTTGATACTGTAGTTTCAACTTTAACATCCGTTGTCACAGACTCTTGAACAGATACAGGATATAAAGACGTTAAAAGTAAGCAAATACACAAGGTAGGGCCAACGCACCAACATGGTCAAAGACCCGTCCGTGGATTTTAGCTAGAATAAATAATCCCGTATTGCGGCAAACATTCTAAACCACCACACTCTACACGAAGACATAGTTCAAATTTTAAATGAGTAGAAAAGTGTCACTTGTTTTACTTTCTCGGCCCCTCCGAAAGAGAAAATGTTGTCAAAAAACTTTTACTTTTTATACTTTATGATCCCCCTTAGTCTGAAAAAACTTCTGTTTTTTTT
>CABFOW010000418.1:2115-38351 GCA_902141385.1 Timema californicum
ATGCCAGGCCTCCACCGTGGTTCGGATTCCACGTTAAACTATAGGTCCTCCATTTCATCTCACAATCACCCTACCATTACCCATTAGCGTAAGTGCGTATAACCCGAACGGGTAGTAAGACGCTGTGCTAATAATAATAATAATAGTACATTATAATCATATAGAATAACCATGTTGCATGTGCTTTAAAACGTCAGTTTTGGATATATGTCAAAATCTAATTAAATTCACCAAGGTACTAGATTAATAATTGCTTAGAAATATAAATTAAGAATCACTTGATATGAGCTATAAAAACAAAAATATTTTGAGTGGCCACCAAATCAAAACGGATAACCATATTGAACAACTATATACATAAATTGTTTGGCCTAAGCTTACAGAACATCCTTGCCAAATTTTGTTAAAATTGGTCTACGAATTTAACAGACTAAAGATCCGGACAAACGGACTAAATTACAAATTATCAAGTTGAAACAAAACCTCGATTCACTTGGTCAGTTATAAAATAATCTCAAACAAGTGTTAAGTTAAAAAAGAAAACGCAGTGTTTAAGAAAATAGTCTACTTATAATTTAATTGCTAGCCTAATTAATTATTTAAATTTAAAAAAATTAAGGAACTTTTTATCAAGAAAAAAATTACTAAGGAATGTAAATATAATTCATCCAAAGAAAATTAACCACAAATAAAATACTACACTTTTAGATTACAAAATTAAAGGGAACGTGAATTGGACAATGTGCATAAAATTATCCTTTTAACATTAACACACACACACCCACACACACACATATATATATATATTTATTTTAAAATTCTAGATTTAGTTTTAAGTTACCTTAGTATTTGATTTTATTTAAAATATTTTACAAATCACAGTGTAATTTTACACAATATAATCTCACAATATTTTTCGTTAATTTGGAATCCAGTAAAATATTGCTTTGCTTTACTTTACTTTATATTATTTTGACTCAATTATAGATCGATACTAATGTATAATTATGTTAGTTAATTGTATTGTATATCCATCTTTTATTTTATTTGTGTGAGCTGACATAAATTTGTGGTTATATGTAAGAGAAGCTCCTCTCCTAATCTCACTAGTTTAAATAAATCAAATCTATACTACCCAACCCTAGTAACTAACAAGTAAAGAGATTTATGTTCCATAAATGTACTTGAAGTGAGAAATACTTATTAAAGGAAAGTGGCTTCGAGTACATATATTAAACACGAATAAAATATTATATCTGTCATTCAAAGTAAATAGAATAACAGTAAATATCACCTAAGCAAGTAAAATATATATTTAAATGTCAAATATATCATATTAAAAATATGATGTCAAATATTAATTCAAGTAAAACGTAACAGTATTGAGTTTAATGTTTCAACTTAAATGATAAAAGTATATTAAACATATATACATTTAAAAGTATTTTAATCGCGTGTACAGTACATCATAAATAGGAATTTGCTTACGTATCGAGATACAGGATGTTGCCGGCTTAATAAGTCATACGCTGGAAAGTGTAAGGAAATCGAAAAACTAAATCATTGTTCTTTGGAGATTAGCTCGTTTTCGCTTCCTTTTCGTGCAAACAACTTTATAAAAACACGTATAACTTATAAAAGTTGGTTTAAAAGTTGTGTAAAATCAAATCATCATTAGGATGAGCCCTCATTTGTTTCAATTTTTCCTTTGCTTAGTAGAAATATGATATGAAACATCCAATCAGATATGTGATAGTCACAGAAAAATCACGTTATTATTTGGATAAAAATAATAAATACCTTTTAAAAATAAAATTATTTTGTAAATTTGCCCTGAAAGTTGTAAAATGCTTGTCTCATGACTAAGCCATCATTTTGAACCAAATACATAGAATCTTTTATTTAATATCTACATTTTAATTATTGATTTGCCGTTTGCTCGAAAAAAAAGCGAAAACGAGATAATCTCCAAACGAAATTGAGAGAATTTTTCGATCCCCTACTATTCCCAAAATTTAGCTGTTAATTCCGGGAACATTCTGTATATTAGAAATATAAATGCTTAGTATTAGGTGGAAGGAATATCATCAGAGTTTTATAAGTGTGCTGATTGCTAATGATTATTTTATGATTTTAACGAGGCTTTCCTGATAAAATGGAAAAATATAATTTAAAAATACCCATAGAAATAGATATGTGAAATGTTTTATATGACTATATAAATATGATGGTGAAAAGTTAGAGCAAATTGTACTTTTATAATTAGTTGCATTAAGTTTTCAATAAATAAATTGATTTAAATGTACAATCAATATATATATTTTCAATTAGTTTTAAAAAAACGGACAAATAAAATAATTCAAAAGAGGCTAAAGGTAAGTATTTAATATTAAAGGGAAAATAAAGAAGGGTTGTTTTGATTAATTTGGATGCACATGATATGTGCCCTTAGTGAATTGACCTAGATGAACTCACACGCGTGTGAAAATGATCATTATGAACACACGCAAGTATGAAACTCTGAGGGCTGTCAAGTAACAAATAAAGTAATGTCAAAACTGGGAGTGGTTCACGGTTGCACGTTGCTAACCTTGTGATAAATTGTTTAGGGAACGCGAAATATTGACAGGGTTTCATCCATTTCAATAACAAAACTTTTTTTTAAATAAATAAACTATATAGTTTAATTTTCTTCACATGGTAACCTCAGCAAATCTTGAATATTATTAAAGGGTGTCTTGGAATTTAATGATCTTTATATCTCTTCAAAGTTTTTCATCTAGGGAAAATATTTTATTTATTTTGGCAAAAAAAAAGTTTTGCTATTACACATAAAAAAAATCCTTATCTCTTGTTCCCTTCATCCCCACCTTAAGTGTTTTATATGTGTTTTTAAAATACAGCTATAGAGAAAGGATGTCATCACTTGTTATCATCAGTAAGTAATATTATAGCTACCTTTATGCTGACGAAATCACTAATAATATTACAAAGAAGTAGATCTCCCAAGATAAATAATAAATCATTTCGAATTTAAGATAACAATCCCATGTGTGGGGGACGTGTGTCAGACTCGTTTAGTCTGATTTGCTGGACTGCTGATTTTCCTAATAAGTTATTAACGCTCCTTTCACACAAATATGGGTAACTTTTCTTTAAATTAATCCTTCCTCCTCGCTTCCCTACTAACACAATTAAAATAACGCGTCTAGTCTGGACGGGCTGTAACTCACGTTGAAATAAAATAATCTAATATAATTAAATTTGGTAAATACTAAATGTAATATAAACGAAGGTTTTAATTTGAAAACAAACAAAAATTCAGAAAATATATAACCAAAGTATAACTTAATTAAAGTGTGTATTTTGTTTTTTTAAGTTTTTTTATAAAGAATGTGGTATTTTTTTTTTTTAAGTTTTTTTATAAAGAATGTGTAAAACAAAGTAAACATATGAAAACTTTAATTTTCCCGGTTGTTCTTTTTGGTTGTGAAACGTGGCCTCTTACTTTACATAACAAAAACAAATTTAAGGTATCCAAGAATAAGATGCTCAGGAATATATTTGGTTCAAAAATAGATGAAACTACTGAGGAATGGAGGAGGTTACATAACGATGAATTGAATACCCTCTACTCATCACAACACATTGTTAGGATAGTAAAATCTCGCAGATTATGGTGGGTAGTAAATGCAGTGCTAATGGAAGGATCTAGAACCTTTTTTAAAGGTACTGACTAGCAAACCCCATGGAAAGAGACCATTGGGAAGACCTAAACACAGATGGGAGGGATAACATTAGAGTGGACCTGAAAGAGATATGGTGTAATTATGTGAATTGGATAGAACTAGCACAGGATAGGGATAGGTAGCGTACTTTTTTTTAAGTGCGGCAATTATCTTTCGACTTCCCAATACCATAGGGCGAGTAAGCAAATATAAAGAATGATGGCGTAGGAAAAATTGGGTGAGAATCTCAAAGCGTTGCAATAAAATAATATATGTATATGTTTATTTAAGATTTACGTTATATATACCTTCTCTGTATGAGTGGCTTGGATGGAATTACACTTTTCTACTCTCTCACATATTGTAAATGTTAACAATTTAGAGCTGGAGGTTTTGATTAATATTTACGTTTTAAGTAACCCGAACCTAAATAATTTATATGGTGCACCGCACAGAATTTCTAGCTCTACTACCTAAAGATTGGAAATATTTATTTAAAACACGTAAGATATGGGAAAGGGAATGATATACATTTTTGTAGAAACATAATGGAAGAAAGAGCATTATACTTGATAAAATAGCGCCAATTAAATAATATACACCACCACAGGAACATTTTGAGAATTAAGTGACATCTCTGTTTACCAAAGAGCTCAACAAGAAACTCTCCTCTTCATAGGCCTCAATTTAAAAATTATATTTGCAAATAGCTCAGAAACTATTGGTTTTATAAAAAATATATTTCAAATAAAAGTGTTTTGTTTTTAATAGCCATACAACTTTTCGATGGTAAGTTATTTTGTATTTCAAAGAGTTGCGGAGAAACGATCAAAACTGGAGATGTCCACTTATGTAAGGTACCGTTTAAGTCATTAATTTTTAATAACAATTCTTTCAACTGATTTTGAGAAAATTGATTTTTTTTATCCTTTGGCTTTGAAGTAAACTACCCTAAATTTAGGGCTGGATATCTAATTCCAAAAATGACACCCCGAATTTTTAGCCCAATCAGTAAAACGGTTTCAACCCTTGACTGAAATATGGACTTACAGACATACATAATTGAAACAAAGACTTTTTCAGTTCAGTAGTCATGAAACGTTGAAATCCATCATAATCTCAAATTCGATTATTTTTTTCCTCGATCACGACACTTAACCTACCCGAAGTGTTGTGAGAACGTAAAAAGTGGATTTTAAACCCGCTTTAGTGGCCGCATGGTCTAAGATGCTACTCTCTCTCCCATTATACTAGACTGGAGATGACGGGGAGATAGAGTTTTGTTGAATATTGGTCGGGTGTACTGCGGGTGGTTTTCCGTTAATAGTTTTACACGTGGCCTCCACACAGATGCGGGTACACTTCCTCTAAATATAATGTTCCTAATCCCTTAAACCACTAGCGTAATTGGTACGTAGGCGTATAACCCAAACGGGTAGTATAACGCGGTGTTAAGAAAAAGAAGGGTATTTTACAAGTCTGTCTGTCCCTGTGCATAAAATAAATCTGAAACTGTCAAAGGCAAAGCAGTTAGATTGAATGTAAATATCCCAGGACAACTAGTTGGTTGAGTATTTCAGGCAAAGCTTTTGGGGGAGTTTTAATTGAGAGGGCTGAGTGACAAAATTGCTGATAAGACTTAGAGTGTGTAATGTGGTTTCATGCCAGATAGAGAGTGCATAAACCAGATATTTGCACTGCAACAAGATATTGAATATGACAATAAGGAAAAATATTTTTGGGCATTCATTGATCTAGAAAATATGTGAGTAGGAGTATGTTATGAAATGTTCTGGGAAAGTATGGTGTGTATGCATGGTTAGTGAATGCAATTATGGCTGTGTATGATGGAAGTAAAGCGTGCGTTACGGTGGATGGAGCTTTAAGTGAATGTTTTGACATTTAACAGGATGTTAACCAAGGTTGTGCTATCCCTCCATGGTTGTTTAATGTATTCATGGATAAAAGTATTAGGAATACTTGTGAATATGTGATTTGTGTATAAATGAACAGTGTGAATATGAGAGTACTGTTATATGCAGATAATGCCGTATTAATGGGTGAGTGTGAAAGTTACATGCATAATGTATTAAGTAGTTTGAATATGGTGGAAGGCAAAATAGATCTTTATATAAAACTCCAAAACTAGCGTAATATCAGCCTAATATAAACGGAAAACTGTTAGAACAAGTGAATGATTTTGTGTATATGGGCAGATTGTTCTGTAAAAATGAAGGGAGGGGTGGTTGGTGAAATCGGAAGACGGGTGAATTCATCTCGGAGAGTAGTTGGATGTACGTGGACTATTGCAAAGACTGAACTAGAATTGAAAGATGCAAATATGGCAGTATATAAAAGTGAGTTAACGCTAAAACTATTTTATGTATGTTTAGCGTGGGTTAGTCAGGAGAAAAACAAGAGCAAGGAGAATGAAGTTGGAATGAGATATCTAACAAATGTATGTGGAAATCCCGTATGGACCGAGTCAATAATGAATGAGCGCTGAAGGAGTGCGCGTTGAAAGGAATCCAATTGATTATCTTACGTTGGTTCGAGCATGTTGAAAGGATGAGTGTGGATCGAATGATGAAGCAAATATATGAATGTAAAGTGTGCATGGAAATAAATAGTTAGGCCATGTAAGACGTGACTAAATGTTGTAGATGAATGTTTGAAAAAGAGAAACATTAAGAGTTTGAATAATAAGAGAGCATGTATGACTTAGCGTATGGATCTAGATGAAGTAAAGGGAGTATGCAACTATAGGGAAGTGTGAAGAAAGTTAGTGGGGATGGCTTGAGTTTGAAGTTGGTTTATGAGCTATATGCATAGTTTCTTGCCTACTCTATAAGGGAATGGCATGTTCGATATGTATATGCACAAGGTGTATATTAATAATTGGTATGACATATTCTAGCGTTGCATTCCCTTCAACCGAACATTGAGAAAAATTAAAATAAACACATATCTAGAAATGATTCATTTTTGATCTATTAAAGTTTACCCTTAAAAATTTATTGGTTTTTGGGGATCCATTGAATGGCCTGCTCGATTGCCAGATTTTAAGCCACTAGATTTTTATCTCTGGGTATATTTCAATTCAAATGTTTGTGTAACACCTGTGCTTGATTCTGATATTTTAAGAGAAAGTATGTTAAATTACCCGCCTCAGTGGCGTAGTCGGCTAACGCGCTTGTCGTGTTGAGCTCGACTGCTGAGGACGGGGAGATCGAGGTTCGAATCTCGGTCGGGTGAACTGGGGGTGGTTTTTCCTAAATGGTTCTTCACTCTCCCTCCACGCAAATGTGGGTTCACTTCTCTAACTCAAACATCCCAATTCCTAATCCATTAGAGTAATTAGTACTTAAAGCGTATAACCCGAACGGGTAGTAAGACGCAGAGCTAAATAATATTATTATATTAAATTAATGTGAAAACATACGAAGCCTCTAAGGTGTATTCAACAGAGTACGACAAAGCATGGAATGCAGGCTCAGACGGTGCATCGATGCCGGACGAGACCATTTTGAACATTATTTGTAACATTAGGTTCTGTATTGGGCTTTTTTTTAAACTTGGTCTTGTTTAATTGCAGTACCTATGTCGGCTTTCTTATTAATTTCAACCAATAAATTTCCTCCTATCTCAGAAACTAAGCATTTCTAGACCCATGATTATATGACCTATTCTTATTGTTTGGTCGATGGGAATACGCCCCTAAAATATTTAACACTAATTAATATACTACTTATGTAATGTATGTATATATATATATATGAGCTCGACTGCTGAGGACGGGGAGATCGAGGTTCGAATCTCGGTCGGGTGAACTGGGGGTGGTTTTTCCTAAATGGTTCTTCACTCTCCCTCCACGCAAATGTGGGTTCACTTCTCTAACTCAAACATCCCAATTCCTAATCCATTAGAGTAATTAGTACTTAAAGCGTATAACCCGAACGGGTAGTAAGACGCAGAGCTAAATAATATTATTATATTAAATTAATGTGAAAACATACGAAGCCTCTAAGGTGTATTCAACAGAGTACGACAAAGCATGGAATGCAGGCTCAGACGGTGCATCGATGCCGGACGAGACCATTTTGAACATTATTTGTAACATTAGGTTCTGTATTGGGCTTTTTTTTAAACTTGGTCTTGTTTAATTGCAGTACCTATGTCGGCTTTCTTATTAATTTCAACCAATAAATTTCCTCCTATCTCAGAAACTAAGCATTTCTAGACCCATGATTATATGACCTATTCTTATTGTTTGGTCGATGGGAATACGCCCCTAAAATATTTAACACTAATTAATATACTACTTATGTAATGTATGTATATATATATATATATATGAATGTATAAATATGTATACATACATGTATATGTATGTATTTGTGTGTATTTGTTTGTTTGTGTGTATAATTAATTATATATACGAGTATGTTTTTCTTTAGTAGTTTATTTATGACTGATTTTTGGAAATTTTCAAAGCTTTTATTTATAGCTTTAACGATTTTTCAAAATTGGTATTAGATGCTAATTTATACAAGTAATCATGTATTTTTAATTTTATAAAATAAATTAAAATTAGTTTCTTTATAACAAATTTGAAAATTTTCCAAAATGTATCTTTAGATTTGGTTCAAAATGGGTAAATTAGAATTGTTCTCATGATAAATAATACAATATTTTAATGTTTACAAATATAAATAATTTGACGTTTGCTTACAAATAACTAATTTTGTAAAATTCTAATGTTATAACATATGCTAAGAAATATTTTGTTTTAAATGTATATATGAAGTGTGTGATTAAGAGGATCCATTGAATTCTTACTTGAAGGTATTTTACCTAAAAAAAAGTATTTTTTTAAATTTTGTTTCACCATCCATGAAAGCTTGCACGATTGTGTTACACCATTTAATTTTTAAGGTTTACATATGTAATCAGTCAACAGGACAAGATTAGTACAAATTTCTTTAAAATTTCAATCAAAAAAAGGACTTAACAGGTGAAATTATTTTTGATTGGCTAAGTATTAAATAGAATAACAATAGGAATCCATTTCCAGTTTATTCTACATTTTGAAGAAATTTGGATTAATATATAGATATGAGAAAATGTAAATGGTGATAAAGTGCATTTGAGATAAACGAAGTGGTTAAAGTAAATGTTCTACGTATATTAAAAAAAACACGAATATTAAAATGGAGAAAATTATATTTGGTTATTTTTATCAGTAAAACTAAATTGAGTAGAAGAAAGTTGATTTAAAATAATCTTCAACCGAAAGAAGGAAAAATATTTCGTCATGTAGAATGAGGGTGGAGAAATTAAGAGGCGAAGAAAGGTAAAAAGGAAATGCAAATATAAAAACTTGAAATGTCTCCAAGAACAATAAAAACAATATTACGCTACGGACACATTTCGAATATGCTGAAAATGTGCGCTAAAGAGTGACATTAATGTCAACTTTATGATGATTTATTAGCACTTAATAACAGAAATTTATATATTAAAAATGAAGATAAACTTAAAATTGATTCATATTTGTGATAATAATATTTTTCATGAAATTTCTATACATTTTGTTTCTACATTATAAAATGTGTGTGCATAACTATTCAAATAATGGATGGTGAAGGCCAATAAGTATGTGCTTACGGTTAGTTTACCAAACAGTGAAAACATTTTTTTTATTATTAAAGAGTATGTATGAAACAATCATCTTATCGTTTTCTAGATGTTGTGAAGTCAGCTTAAATATCAATAGATCATATAAATTATATTTGCACGCTGTGTCTGTTGTACACACAGTTTATTATAATTTTAAACTCAAAATAATCTCCTTTGCTTTAAATATATAAATCATTTTATATTTATTTTGTAACAAACCATTAAATTGAGTTTTGATAACTACGATACCCTTTTTCATAGTTCGTTTTTAAATAATATATTTTATTTTCAAGGTTGCCAGGTACCTAGACGACCGGGAAATTTTGGTTTCTGTTAAAAACCAAGAAAAGCTAGGGCATTTTACGGAATCTAATAAAAATATTGGAATATTTGCTAATTTGAGACAATTAACTGAAAGTTCAAAATATCGGATCTTTGGATGGACGAAAAATTAAAATAAAGAACTAAATATGCTTATTCAAACATATCTCACAACCCCTTAAACAAGGGTTGTGAATTGACGGAATATGAATTTTTCCATCGATCTTAAATAATCCTGTTTTCAACATAAATTAAATGTCTTCACACTTATTCAGTTTGATGTAAATTGAAATTTTATTATTTTTTCTTTAATCTAAGCTCCATGGGAAAATAATGGGTTTTTTTCTGGAAAACACAAAGAATTTGCTAGTAAGAAAATGTGGCTGTGGTCTCCAGCATAAACACAGTTAATTTAGAATTTACGTGATTTCACTAGATTTTAAAATCTGAAAATCACATTTAGCAAACAAATGTATTATTATATATAATAATAATCTTGAAAATATTCTAACACTATTATTCAAGTCACTCTGATAAAATATATATTACTATAAAATTATTTGAATTTGTGTAAACATTGCTTATATCTATATTTTAGACACGTGATATGAAGATGTATCAAATATTGATCATTAATGTTCTCTTAACTTGATTAAATACTCTATTTTACTTTCTCCCAGGGAAAGTATCCTAATTGTAAAAGTTCTTTGACTCTGGGCTATGAAGAAGTTTGACGTTTTATCTACCCCACAACCCCGAAAAAGTGGGTCATAAAACCTTGTCTCTCTCTTAGAATGTATGTAGTATACATTCCCGCGGCTACAGCCTAGACTGGTTTAATATTTATATGTAATACCACTGGGATTTATAAATAAATGGTAGGGTTAACCGAAGAGACTTTCTAGCTCCTTTATCTAAATTTTACTTCTAACTCGTCATATATGTGAAACGAGATAGTAGATAGTGTTATAGAAACAAAATGGGGAAAAAAGAACAGAGAATTTCACAAACGAGCATACATGAAATAATAGACACTGTACCAGAAACATATTATTTTTTATGTGCATTTTCAACTCACATAAATCTCTATTTAAAAATATACATATTCGCTTATACAGTAGCCCCATGGTTTCTTTGGTGCTGACTGACAGCTTTGAAAAGTTACCAGATCAAATAATGTATCCCTACGCCGAACCATATGATCTGCAAAATCATGTGTTTAGTAGCTGTCACCCTTGGCGGTCAAAATTTGGCTATAGATCTAAATCTTGATTGTCAGAAGTCAGCTGTGAGCTGTCAGTCAGCACCAAAGAAGCCATGTGGCTACTGTAGCTCAGACAACATTGATTTTATAAACTATTCTTTAAAATAAAAGTTGTTTACCTTTAATAGTCTTACAACTTTGCTGTGATAAGTTATTTTGTATCTCAAAGAGTTGTGAAGATACTATCAAAATGATAACTTTATGCTTATTTAAAGTACCCTTAAATTCATTTACACGTGAAAATGAGCTATGACATTTTTTATTGAAATGTTAAATATTGCCTGAAGACGAAATTTAGTTAAAATCGTTAAAACCTATCTCGAAAAAAATCGATCCATATTTTCTTTTCACACTCAACCGTACTACCATTAATTGTAGGGTTGGAAAGATAATTCCAAAAATTCCTCTGGGAAACCTTATACAAACTCTAGCTCCCAAGTTTTCTCCCAATCCTTACAATAGTTTCGGCTCTATTCCTGGTAACAGACAAACGGTATTAAAAAATATCACTTCTTTGGATTCAGGGGATCATGAAACGTTGACATCCATCAAAATCTTGGATTCGATTTCTTGTCGATCAAAATATTTTATCTACCTGAAGGATCGAAGGTACAAATTGCTTTCTGTCCTCAAATTATTATTTTACTGATTCATTTTTTTAAATTCAAAATATTTTGAAAATGGTTCTGACAATTTTGTTTGAAATGGTTATCTACACAGTTTTTGGCATAAGAAATAACACTGAATGTGTTTTGCAATGAATAATAATTCGTTTATGCGTAGTTTACCGATGACTAATTAGAAAATTTGATTTATTTCGAAATTTCTTTCATGGTTTTGTTAGTGAACATAATATTTGAGGATATCTGCTATTTTTTTGTAAATAAAAAACTGAATTTTTGAAAATATCAATTTTTTGTTAAATGTTTAAAACAATTTTAAACAAAATGTATATAAAAAGAGTGTTTGATATAATTACCAAAATGATGTGGGTTATTCTGAGGAAAAGTTTGATAAATTTTAGTGACTCCGTAAAGAATATATTGATATTTTAACTAAACTGTTATTTTTAGATACCCTCGACTTGGAATAAGTTTTTTTTTTGGATGTGACGTACTTTAATATTATCCAAACAAATATACAAAATGTATTCAAATTTTGAACGTGCTTTATACAATAGAACATGAGAGATACGAATGAAAATCATAAAAAAAATGAGTATCTTACTTAATAAGCATACACCCGCTTCGGTGGCTGCATGGTCAAACGCGCTACTCTCGTGTTTGATTAAACTTCCGACTTTTGGGGATATCAGGGTTCAATCCCGGTCAAGTGCACTGAAGGTGGGTTCTTCCTAAATGGATTTCCACTTTCCCTCTAAGCAAATACGGGTGCATTTCATCTAAATGAAGCCTTTCCGATCCCTGTCCCATTAGTGTAATTATTACATAGGCGTATAGCCTTAACAGGTATTAAAATGCTGTGCTAAAAAAACACACATACAAATTACATTTGAAACCAAACATATCTAACAAGTTTGTTTGAATTTCAAATAATTATACGGGTTAGCATATAACATAATGTTTCACCGGTTAAATGCCAATAAAAATATAAAAATCGGAATATTAAGGAATGGGAATGATTGACGTGTAATTAACCAAACAACTAAATGGAATGAAGATAAAACACACTTCTTACTAAATAATAAAAAAAGAAAATTATGAATGATGTCCAAGAATTTACTTGAATAAAAGAGTATAATTATTATGCTTGTATGATTGGGTTTTGGTACGAGGGTAAGTTTCTGAAAATTAAAAATTACTATATTATATTATATTTGGAAGAAGATATAGGAAAGGTGGATATAAACATATAAAAGGGGGGACGAACACAATATGGCCTTTACAATGAAAAGAAGAACACAGTTCACAATTTATATTGCTGCCAATGGACAAAGAGGAAATGGATATCTCTTAAAGAAAATTGATCGTCACCGCCCAATCCCCCGACCTAGGTTTCATTCTACTATATTATTCATACGTCAAACCATGTGATCTGAAGATGTCGTTTTTAATATATAGTATAAACACCTATGTAATAATACCAATAAATAGTTGTAATGAAACTTACAAAATGTCAAAGTTGAAGATTAAATCATATTCGCTTAGACGTTGACCCCACAAAAACTTTTGCATCTTTGAAACATTTCGAAGGAACAAGAACACGTTGATGTATTACGAAAATATTAAAAAAATATCACTAAATATGACACATTTCAACATATAATCTCATTTTAGTAATTGTATAAAATCTTCAATGTAAGTACACATCAATTCAGATATATCAGCATAATGAAAAACAGTGAGTGTTTTTTTTTCTTTTTTTTCCCTAACCCTGGAATGGACTTTTGAGGTATTCGGTGGGGTCTTAACGAGTATTCTGTCAATTATGTATCGTCATCGTTTATAAATCACACACTCTCAAACTCGAATTGTATTCGTACAATTTATTAAAATGAAGTGTTTTTTTTTAACTATTTGCACTTTCTCATATCAAGAGAAAGTATTATGATCGTGAAATAATTTTATCTCGAGGTTATTTCAGATTTTTACATTTCAAGTGAACACGAACTAAAAAAAAAAAAAAATTGGATTTTACAATTCTGTCTGTCTGTCCCTGACCACGGTTTCAAAACGGATTGATGGATTTTGTCCCAACTTTATAATATATACAACATTTTTTTTTTACTCTAGCCCTTCAATTAAAGGTGGTTTACTGATGAGTTTTTTTTAAATTCCAAATTTTCCAAATTTAAAAATGGCTCTAACGATTTTGTTTGAAATGCATATCTAGGTGTGTTTGACATGAAAAATAGCATTGTATAGTTGATTTT
This sequence comes from Timema californicum, assembly GCA_902141385.1. Lineage (NCBI taxonomy): Eukaryota > Metazoa > Arthropoda > Insecta > Phasmatodea > Timematidae > Timema > Timema californicum. Next base: position 16,001 of record CABFOW010000418.1, read on the forward strand.
TAGGCGAAAATTTGATGAAGGGTTCTAATGACTAATTTTTCAACAATTAGGTTCGTTGAAGGGTAGTTAACTGATGACTAATATTTCAACGATTTCGTTCCAGCTAGATATCTTGGGAGTGTTTGACATAAAAAACCACAGTATATACTTGTTTTCGGGTTGCTTACCGATGACTGTTTTTTAACTATTTTAAAATGACCCTAATCTTTTTGTTCCAAGTGAGTATCTTAGAAGTGTTTGACATGATAAATAACCCTGTATACTTTGTTTTGGGTAAAAAAATCGATAAAGGGTGTTTTACTTAGACATTTTGAAAATTGATATTATTTTGAAAATGGATGAAACGATTTTGCTTAAAATGTATATTTGGAGAGTGATTGACACGAACTTTGCAAATAAAGCTGGTCTTGTTAGGATTTTTTCGGGGGGTGTTGGGAATTTTTGGCTTTGGGAAGTTAACTAATTACTGTGTTTTTTCTAACTTGAATATTTAAAAAAAATTGCTTTGATGATTTGGTTGAAAGTTGGTGTTGGGAGGCTATTATATATATATATATATATATATAATGTAACCTTGATTAATCTAAAATAAATTAATTTGAGGGTAGCTTACTTGTAAAAATAATAGAATATTTGACTGTTTTGGAAATTAACCTTGAATATTGAATTCTAAATGGTAATCTGTGAGTAGTTTTTCATGATAAATGTAATAGGCTTACATTTTTATTATTACAAGTAACTAGAAATGCAAAAGTAAGGTTATTTTTAGGGGAAAAGTGGTGTTATTTTTTTCAAAAATCTATGATATACAAGCTGAAAGCGATGTTGTTATTTACGTGAATACGAGTCGAATTACTATCTGTTGAATAAAACTTAGGATAAAACTGTCTTTATTTTTCGTTCATATTGTGTATTTAACTGTTTATTAACATTTTAGAAGAAAAATCGAATATAAATACGCAAAAAAAAAAAAAAAAAAAAATGTCATGTTTAGTAATATCAAACTCGATATATCGATATCATTACCTTTGAGCTTTACGAATAGCAGTATCTAAATAATAGATTATTAAATTAAAATTAGACCAAATAATAACAACACCAAAACACTACTATCAAATATGGAGAAGTGAATAAAAATTGAGAAGATATAATTTTGCCAAACATGATGACCTGTAGCAGGTTCATATATATTAATGTCCTTAATTGGACCTAGCATGGAATCTTTTAAAGGCTGTAAACAATTAATCGATATATAGAAATTTAGGTATCGTAATGTGTACAAGTAGAAATAGTGATTTTTAATGCCAACCTCAGATAAAGATGCTTAAATATCCAGAAAACATTCATTCTTCCTGTGATCCATTTTATAAAATAAGTAAAAACGGATACTATTTGTATAAACAGCAGCCCTGGTATATTGTTATCACCAGTGTTACTGTATTGAAAATTATATTTCATGGTGTGTTATTAGCCAAATTACAAAGAAATAGTGTTTATTTAGAAAAAAGCTTGAATTCGTATTATTCGTGTGAAAACAGTAGAATTTGTGTAAAAACTCGTTTTATCGCCAATGCGAATCTTGCATGTCCCTACAAATAACAAAATAATTTTAGAGTGGTTTACAAATAATTTATTTTTTAAAGTTTGAATATGTAAAAACATATTTGAACGATTTGGTTTAAAATTCATATACAAAGAGTTTTTATTGTGATTAACAATCTGATGTGTTTGTTTTATGAGTGAAACTTATTTAATAGTAGCTTAATAAAAACATATTATTTGAAAATTTTCTTCGAAGCTATAATACACAATATGAGAAAATTTGTGTCAGTGTGTCATACCATCAACAAAAAACATACTTGTATTTAACGTTGACTCCCTGAACTGAGAGATTATATCAACACATGAGAATGTTTGTGAGTGACAGAGGAACGGTCTATCAATTTTGCCGGGAAAGATATTTCCACATATCTTCCATATTTATTTTACATGCCACCATCGACATGGGACCGACTGACTTACTTCCTCTATGAAAGAAGCTGTGCTGCGGATTTTTATAGCTCGAGAATAAACCATGTTGACTCCGGTTGGGTTTGAACCCATTAATATCGAGCCTAAGGGGGGAAATTTACGTCAAGACTACCGAATTCAATGGTTTAATTACCAGTTTGGATGTATAGTTTGTATAACTCCAACCTTGACTAAGTTTCTATCAACTTTTATAATTATTATTAGATGCTGATATATATTTTTAAGCATGCTTGTACTATATACATAAAATATGTATAACAAATATATAAAAAATATATATATATAACAAATATATAAAATATACTATATATAATATAATATATGAAGTATTTAAAATATGTAAATATAATATACAATATAATATATGATTTATTTAAAATACATATAATATAATATACAATATAATATATTATATATCTATATAATACATATAAATTTAAAAATTTACCAAAATCCATGGACAACAAACTAGAAAAAAGCTAAAAGAACTGTTCCGTCAAATATTACATTATTTACTCTTTTTTTAAGTGTTATTATTATTATTATTATTATTATTATTATTATTATTATTAGCACCGCGTCTTACTACCCGTTCGGGTTATACGCACTTACGCTAATATTTAATGGTAGGGTGATTGTGAGATGAAATGAAGGACCTACAGTTTAACGTGGAATCCGAACCACGGTGGAGGCCTGGCATTCCTCACATTCACAAGATGTCTTGTCAGAGGTGAAGGAAGGGTTTGGTAATCAGATTAATCTTTGCCGGGACCGGGGATCGAACCCCGGCCGTCAGCATAGAAGTCTGACACCTTACCCCTAAACCGCCAGGTCACCTTTTAAGTGTTATTCTATGAATAATGTAATAAATATGCAAAACATTAAAATTTATGCTTGTTGAACAAAAAGGAAAAAAAGGAAACTAAAAAACTGTTCGCTCCTTTATGAGTTACTAAAAAAATATTAAATTATATTTTGGTAAAGTACGTCTTTATAATTTTGGCAGAATTTACTGGACATGAATTGTGTGGACTTATGAGGAACCCGTGTAGTAACATATGGCCTTCCAATGGTCAATATGTTCTACTAATTATAAAACAAAGTGTCAGTTTCTGTCTGTATGCCACCTAAGATTTCTGGGACCATTTGACTGATTGCTATGGAGTTTATATTTTATTATGTAGTATATTTGCCCATTAGGAATTTAGCATTTGTTTCACTACGCTAATACTTTATAGAAGTTAGTAGTTATTTCGGAAGATTTAAAAATTGGTGAATATTCTGTTGATTTGAAGGTCACCAAGGAAACATATCTAATTTAAATTTAGGCAGAAAAATTGTAGTATTAATAATTAATCCAAAAGAAAAAATATTATTACTGTAATAGCGACTATTCATATTTGTTAAAACGTTAGTTTGTGTTGACTTACTGAATTATCAATCAGCATTTAACCAACACATTATAAATCGAGTATTTCATTTGAAAATTTTCCAAAACTTGATCAATTTGATAAACATGGGCATTGATTTGAGTCATAAGAAGTGTTTTGTGTACACAGTTGAGTGAGTGTCAAAAGTTTGGACTACCACAATTTCGGGGAAAAAAATCAGACCCGACATTATGGAGTTGACATGTTATCATCTTTCTCGACTTTTGATTTCCTTTTTGCCCAAATTTATGCATTTTGATACTTTTTAGTACTTTTTCATCTTATTTCATAAATACATTTATGATGAAATAGGACGTTTTGGGTCTGAGTGCCTCTCATGAATATTTAACGGTTTCGACCATTCTTGCTAAAGGCTACATATTGCTTCCCACGGGAACATTTCCGGTTAATATTTTATACATTTATCCGAGCCACTACCCAGACGCAATGGCACTAAAACTTAAAACTATCATAAATTTGGAACTCATAATTCAATATTCCATGCTGTTTTCTAGTTTATAAAGTCAGCCACATGCCAACTCCAGCAGAATACTATATAACACTAGTGATAGATATAAATACATTATTTTGAATAATAATGTCAACTTTGCTTGAAAATAAACTTTTTTTTCATAACCTATCGAAAAATAATATTCACCCTTATTGGTAGGCACAGGTCAGGCTCATCCATTCCTATTTGTCGGTGATAGAGAAGTCTTTGTTCAAATCCCGGTGGAATGTACGGAGGAGGCATTTTTTATAAGTATATATTTTTTAGCACCGCATCATACTACCATTCGGGTTATACACCTATGTACTAATTACACTGAAGTGTTAGGGATTTGGAAGGTTTTATTTGGATCAAGTGTACCCGAATTTTCGTGGAGATAAAGTGAAAAACCACCCTAAATACACCCAACAGGGATCTAACGATGATCTCCCCGTCTTAGTAATCTAGTCTATTACAATAGTAGCGCCTTAGATCATGTGGCCACCGGAGTGTGTTACACAAATTCTTCTTCATTTTCCTTCTGCAGAAATGTGGACACACATTCTACAGTATCTACCTTCCTTATCAATACTCCATGAGCGTAAACAATATGTGTATAGCTCAAAAATAGTGATATAATATATATATATATATATATATATAGCCCAAATAGTGATTATATATATATATGAGAGAGAGAGAGAGAGATTTATGTATATATATATAATGGGGGGACAACCAGCAGAGAAAATTATATTCGATTTTTAGATAGTCATCTCTTTGCTTATCGTGGTTTTATGGACTTCATTTTAAATAGGAAATAACTTCTTTTGACATTATATAAACGTTTTAAAAACTTTTTTTTATCCATACATACATTGAGTTATGTGCTTTACGATTGTCACTTTTGGTAGAACATGCCAACAACTATAAAATAATATTAATAATATATTAAAATTATATTAATATTGACCACAAAAAAATATGTTTTAATTTTCTAAAAGTCCCTTCCTAACTTATTCATAATATATGCCTACCCGCTTCGCTGAACACATGGTCTAGGGCGCTACGCTCGCAATATACTGGACCTCAGAGGACGGGAAGATCTAACTACTATACAATAGGACCACCGATGTGAGTAGGAACTTAAAAAATTACTTCAGTCTTGTTTCAACCAAAATATTATCTTGAATACCATCAAACAATAACTAGGACAATTTTGAAAATACTAATTTTAAAGGAATAATAATTTGTGTATCTAGGGTTGCATTTTTAGCCAGTTAAAAGTGGGAAGCTTTTTTTTTCTTAGCCTCTTGGTCTCCAAATAATTATTTTACAGGCTAATGATGATGTATTGAATCCACTCTATTCTTATTGTTCCCTTATAGAAAATAGTTTAATCCATGAATATCAAACTATTTTGATCCAAGGGCAAACATTGAAAGTTTAAAATACTGAGTCAGCCTCTTTTTAAAAATAAAGTGATATTGACTTCATTTTAAGTAAACTATATCCACCTTATATATTCTTTAATACATAGTAAAAATCAGTATTTTTGTGAACAATAGACCTAATCCCCTCCACGTTATTTTCGTTAATACAATCTAACAATTTATCTTTGGAAAAAATTAAGTAGGTCTCTCTTTGACGATCGAATAAGAAAGAAAACAGCTTATTGCTACATTATATTCATAGATAATAACCGCTGTACGCCTGATTTTAAACGCCATTCATGCAATAGCTGTTTTCAATTAAAATAAATGTTACGGTGTACCGCACATAACTTTTCCCACTTTTATCTTAAAATAGACATTTACTAAACACTCGTCAGATTTGTGAAACTAAATACTAGGTCTATACATTGTTGTATAGATACTACACCAAAGATCATAAATGAAATAATAGGCCTATACACTGTTACTTACCTTACTCTATAGGATTAGGGACTAGAAACATTGTTACAGAAAAATTGAGAAATGAGAAACATCTGTGTTCACCAAAGAGCATAAGAATCAAATTAATTTTCAAAGACTTGGATTAATAAGTATATATATTTGGTTATAGCTCAGAAATTATTGGTTTTATAAAAATGTATTTCAAATAATTTTTTTTTATCTTATATAGTATGTACTAACAATTTTACAATGTTAAGTTATTTCGTATCTCAAATAACTAAGAAATTATGAAAATTGGAAAATTTCCCCTATGTAAATTACCCTCAAAATCATTTTCGTGAAAAAAAATGAGAGATTTAACATTATTTATTACGATAAATAATATGCATGTATAAAATTCAATCAAAATCGTTAGAGCGAATTTTGAGAAAATCAATTCTTTCTCTTTTTGCCCTTCCATAAACAACTCTTAATTTTAGGGTTAGGTTAGTTATCTAATTAAAAAAAAACCTCTTGGGAACCTTATGTTTACCCCATATACCAAGTTCTAGCCCATTAGGTAAAATTAATATCATTTAGCACCGCGTCTTACTACCCGTTCGGGTTATACGCTCTAAGTACTAATTACTCTAATGGATTAGGGATTGGGAAGGTTGAATTAAAGGAAGTGAACCCGCATTTGCGTGGAGGGAGAGTGGAAAACCATTTAGGAAAACCCACCCCCAGTTCACCCGACCGAGATTCGAACCTCGATTTCCCTGTCCTCAGCAGTCGAGCTCAACACGACAAGCGCGTTAGCCAACTACGCCACCGAGGCGGGTATTAGGTAAAATTGTTTCGACTCTATCGCGAGGTATAGACAGACAGACGGCATTGTGAAAGCCCATTTTTTTTTGTTTCACGGGGTCATGAAACGTCGAAATTTATCAAAATATTGAGCTAGAATTTTTTTTACGATCACAATACTCTCTCTTCAAGGTATCGAGAAAAATTCGCTTGGATGTGACAAAGTCACCACCAAATAATGTATTTTTACAATTCTGATGAAAAGCGCATCGCATGTTAGCTAACACATAATCATGGTCTGGACCTCAAGTTTGCTATTCCTGAATTAGTTTGTCAATAGACATTAGCGGATAGAGGGTGTCATGTGGTCAGCACAACAAATTATCAGGTCGTTAATATCAGTTTTCTAGGCTGGATTCGGTTCTACTATATTCAAATAACTCCTCTATTGTCCTCACGAAGCTGAGTTAACCCCTTTATAGATACACTGCTTCAAAGAAAAGTCTATAAGCACCTTGGATTGAACCCGAAACCTCTGGATATGTTGACAGGAACAGAGGTGGTCCATGTCTTTAAATAACTACTAAATAATAATTTAAATTGCACTTGTGTATTTGGTACAACTTGAATTGCTAATATCAGTCAATAATGTTATTGTATTTATTGTCTTGCACTCCAATCGATCTTATTACACATTGGGGCTTAACGTATTTAACCAAGTCAATTGGGTAGGCAAGTGGGTGACCTGGCGGTCTAGGGGTAAGGTGTCAGACTTCTATGCTGGCGGCCGGGGTTCAATCCCCGGTCCCGGCATAAATTTATCTGATTACCAAACAATTCCTTCGCCTCTGACAAGACATCTTGTGAATGTGAGGAATGCCAGGCCTCCACCGTGGTTCGGATNGTGAATGTGAGGAATGCCAGGCCTCCACCGTGGTTCGGATTCCACGTTAAACTGTAGGTCCTTCATTTCATCTCACAATCACCCTACCATTACACATTAGCGTAAGTGCGTATAACCCGAACGGGTAGTAAGACGCGGTGCTAATAATAATAATAATAATAATAATCAGGAAAGTGGAGGTGAGAATGAGAAACAATGTAGGGGGGGTAAATAACCCTCAGTACACCCGGTGGGATTTCAAACTAGGCTAAATAAACTTGACATTTAGATCGCGTGCTCGCTGGAGTGGGAGGCTATTAAGTAAGTCATTAGCTAGGGACAACATTATCCACGTTGGTTGTGTTGAGGTTTATTAGTTAAGTGGATCACCCCGGTAAGAGATTATTGAGTCACAGACCTTCAGCTCTAACCAAGCGTGTAGCTAGGCAGTAATAAACACACTGGCGCTTATAGAGTATGAAACACAGTGGCTTTTAATCTTAAACGTATCGCTTGCATTTAAAGTTATTATTATTATTATTAGCACCGCGTCTTACTACCCGTTCGGGTTATACGCACTTACGCTAATGTGTAATGGTAGGGTGATTGTGAGATGAAATGAAGGACCTACAGTTTAACGTGGAATCCGAACCACGGTGGAGGCCTGGCATTCCTTTGCACTTAAAGAATTAACCAAAACCGCGCAGAAACTTATTTCACTAATGTTTGACATTTTGCAACTATCTTCGGAAGGATGATATAAATTAATTTGCCAAATTATTAAGAAGATTATTCATTGGCAAAATAAAATGCGATTTTTCGATTATTTTCTTATATTTTGTTAAATTTTTATTTTTTAGAAAAATATTCGCATATCTTTTTAGTAGAGCATGAAATTATGCACAATAAAGTTACTTGAGTAATTTGTATTGAATAATGTGATATTTTATGAAACAAAAAATGCTTAAAAAAAAGCCCCTTTTTGGGTGTGGGTCTGAGGAATTTTGCTACCTACTCTACCCTATATTTGCACCACTGGTGTTAACGCAATATTTAATTTTACGGTGCGTTATTTCAAAATGTAGTTCACGCCAAAACAAGTTATTTTTAGTAGTGTGTCTTACAACCCACTTGTGCTATACCCTTATGTACTAATTGTGCTAATGGTTTTAGGTATTTGGATAGTTATATTTAGAGGACGTATTTCAGCATTTTCGTGGAGGGAGAATGAGAAACCATTTTGGAAAAAAAAATCAGTACACCCATCGAGATTCGAACCTTTCTCTTCTCGTCATAGGCATTATAGTTTACTGCGAGAGTAGCGCTTTAGACTATGCGGCCATTGAAGTGGGTAAAATAAATTTAAAAGATTCTAACAGGACTCTTTGTTCTTAATCAGCCCTAATATAGAGTTTGATTAGTAGAAAGAAAGTAGACCTAAATTTTACATTATATCCTTTTCAACTACTTTTTAAGCACATTTACGAAGCTATGAAACCATGCTTGATGAAAATTTATAATTAGCCTTCCTCTAACTAATAGAGTAATTTTGTGTAGTCTTACAACAGAACATTTTAAGATATTTGAGAACTAGCTTTAAACTTTCTCTTTACCTGAGATAAAAAATCTAGTAGTTTTTTTACCCTCTTTTTTCTTGACATTACAAAGGAAGATTGCAGGTGAAGGATGAAAGGGAGTATAAGCTTGGACATAAAATAGAAGTGGTTCCATAAAATGACACAGACCATTGTATTTTAAGCCATATGGTCTGACAGCGAATGATATCTCTGACCGAGATGGTCGCCATAAGATATAATCTAATAAAAATCCTCAGTGAGACGGCAACATATGTCATTAAGGAGCGTTCCTTCTGGAGTCTGGTATAATCGGACTCTCTATCGATAATAGCCTTCCAAGTTCATGGAGGAGATTTAGTTACCCAATAGAATCTGTCTCCCACTAAACCACCGGCCGTCTTGGTCTCAATTTCTTCTTTTCCTTGTGTTCTCAGGAAATTAGACCATTTCAAATCCCACTAAAGACCAGCTTTGCCTCATTCTAAATGGGTGAGATGGAGTCTCTTTCTCAAAAAAAATAAAAATATTTTGACTGAGGGGAACTGCTTGGACGTGAGAATGATTAACCTGAGTAGGTTTTTTTTTCTTTACTTCTTTTTTTTTTTTGTGTGAGTAAGCTCCGATAACTGTCGTTCTACTCCATCTATTTGTTATCAAACTGTTTTCGACATTCTGGAAATGGTTATAAATTGGTCTTCATCTCATACTAGACGGTTCAATACTCTAGATACAGTCCAATTTTCAACAAGGTCCTTTTTTTTTTAAATACAAACTTTTTTCATGGACAAATTTGCTAACATTTTACTTTTTCATATGCAAAGATAATATGTATCAAAAAGTGATAACTGTAATTGAGCCCATGACTTGTAGCACGAATACATGAAAATAGATCTAGAATCTATTTCAGCGGTCATAAAAGTACCTTCTTATAAAAAATGTACTACAAGCTTCCTTGGCTACGCCGTGTATAGTGAACACCTAGATGTGTACGTTTCTGCTTTATCCGTGTCTTTCTTTCCTCTTCCGGGCACACCAAATTCATTTCCTCGCCCATCATAGTCCTGTTTTATACATCAAACATCACAAGCTACGTTACTTCTAGAGCACTTCGCAAATACAACTTCTACAATCCATAAAAGAAAGTAAACTGAGGCAGCCTTCTAGTCCCGGTGTGAATAAATAAACACAGAAACTAGGAGAAATGAAGTCCAATTTTCATTGTAAAGGCCTTTTAGAAACAAACATTTATTTTTGCAGTCAACATTGAAAACAGTAAACAATATTACAATCAAACTATTTTTTTTAGAGGTATTAATAATATATATCAGTCGCAGATAACATGATTTGGCGTAGCAATACGTGAAAATAGATCTAGTAGCTTTTTTAGCTATAAGAAAATATCCTTCCTAGTAAAATTGGATTGTATAAGTGTTCCTACCTTATTCATGACTTCCCGAATATTTGGTTTCCTACTTTCTGTAAAGTTAGAATAGTGTGGTTATTTCTAAAAAAATTTAATAAGTCCATTCCGTTAATTCTTACTTTAACTGATTACTCTATACAGTTAGAAGCTACACCATAGTGGAACCAAGCAAGGTAGGAATTATGAATTGCAGCGTAAATTTATACCATGAATATGGTAGTAAGTCCATTCTGGAAGGTCTTTTATCCTACCAACCAAAATACTTCCATTCCGTAGGATTTTTGTAGACAATATAGCCTTCTAGAACTGGCCTCCTACAATAATTGCTGTATAGATTAGTTATCATTATCCTTAAAACATAATTATACTCGCCGCTTCAGGTTGAATGGCAACATTCGTTAAGTCACCGCGTCTTTTTTTTAAACACCGCATTTTACTACCCATTTGAGCGCTTATGTACTAATTACGCTAATGGTCTAGAGATAAGGTGTGTTGAATTTAGATTAAGTGTATCCGCATTTGCGTGAAGGGAGATTGGGAAAACAATTAATAAAAAAACACCTCAACCCAGACCGGGATCAAACTATGACCTCAGCGTACTTAAAAAAAAAAGACCCAAGAACTATGATATACCCGTAATCGGTAGTCTATCTATTGCGAGAGTAGTGCCTTAGACCATGTGGCCATCGAAGCTGGTGAAACCTCTTTTGAATGATTGTAGAACTTTAAGAAAACCAGTATTCATTTTGTTTCATTGTGTTTATTTTAATGTTAGTGCTTTAAACAGTTTAGTAACACTTGAAGTACGACTTTGACTACATTCAATAATAGTACACGGTAATTTTCAGCACAGATGTTTAAAGGTTAGTCGTACAAAGATGAATGCTAGCGGATCACTGATCCGAGCAGGACTGACTGAACTGAGTTAACTGACTGCCTTGAATGAACTATCGTAAAACAATTTAACAGGGTTGAACTCGTGTCCCGCCCGCGCGGACGGTAGAGGAATACACTAAGTGACCTGCCCTCTATCGTCAAACACGGCGGGTTCACAATTCAACCGCGCGGGTAATACGTAGAGTGTGACGTCACACTCTACACTGGTTATCCACGTATTTTTATCGGCCCGAGATAAACACAAATGGAGTACACTCTAGGTCAGGTAGAATGTAGAGGAAATGTTCCTACACTTGCAGGGAGAAAGATTTGTGAAACTATTTTAGGAAAAACCTTACACAGTATACTAAGCTGGGAGTCAAAACTTGCATCGGTGGTCGCATGGTCTAACCCAGTGGTACCCAACCCTATGCCCGTGGGCGCCAAGGCGCCCGCCGAGCCTTTTGCGTCTGCCCGCACTTTTTGACCACAGCTGAAAATTTCTTGACTAATAATTTTAATTTGTCAATTTTCCGACAAAAATCAAGTTTGTGCTTATCTCCAGGTATGCTGTTCTCAAGAATTTGAAGATTGAAAGTCCCCCCTCTTTCCAATCCCCCCCTCTTATTCCTCTTTATTTGTTGGGTCATTTAAATTAGTGTACTTTTACTCGAAACCACCATAGTTTCAGGTTGAATGGTTTTTAGTTCCCCTAATCTCAAAGGCCTACCCCCTTCCACAATTCTCTTCAAACTCCAGAATAAATATATATTTTAAAAATGTACCCAAGCACCAAAATGGTGGTGAGTAGTTAAATCAAGTTCCTTGTGTATTTATTTTGGTCTTGTTACAACTGTAAATAAAGCAGTATTTTTTAATATTTTTTTGTCAGCTTGGAGGGGGTTGAACACCCCTTCCCCCCATGACTACGGCCTTGAGTATCACCCACAACCACATATAACGTCACAATCGTTGTTAGAAACTTAACATGGCAGTGGACCGGCCACGTGTATAGCGTCGAGGCTGACCTCTGAGCCTGATGGGAGTTAGTAAATTTGACTTGAAAAAGTAATTGGTGCTCACCACACTACCGTTAGTTTTGAATGTGTTCTAAGATACAAAAAGGTTGGGGGACCTCTGGTGTAACTAAATGCGTCACACTTTCATTATGCTGTACTGCCGGTGATTAGGTCAGTGTTATTGAGAGCGGATCATCCTAAATTATCTCACATTTTCTATCTACGCAGATGAGGGTACATTTCCTATAAATCTTACCTTGCCCGTCTATATCATATTAGACTTTTTGATATGTGAGCGTAAAGTCCGAATAGGTAGTGGGAGACGGTGGAATAAAAATGTGTTAAAAATGATATAGATATTAAAAAAAAATTAAAGTAAATAAAATAGTGAAATAAGTAAAACACAAAGCGTATTGTAGTTTGTAGGAAGTTGGTTACTCCCACACGTAATATGAGACTCGGGGGGAAAAGGTTAGAAGGGCGATGGCTAAAGTGTGCACATTCTTACCTGTCGGAGTTATTAACGTCCTGCACGAACAAGTGGGAGTAATATATATAGATATATACATAAAAAAAGCTATTTTAGTATAATCGATAGTGGGCGCTCTAAAGACATTCAGGATAGAGTGGGATAGGAAGAGTCGCCCCAAATAGTTTGTCTGGATCTTAAATCAGAGGTCGGAATGTTATATATTCCGAATTCCGGCGGAGGTGGTTTCCAATCCTCGTTTCAGGTGAATTAAGAAACATCCATATTAACTATTTTTATTATTCCTTCTGTTGAATAAGTCCACCTCCATGTTATCATTAGGTCCTCTCGTCATATACTAACCACTCGAACTATTCACATATTAACACTAGTGGAGTGGAGAATAAGAAGATAGAATGTTGAGGAAATGTACCCGAATTTTCATGAAAGAAGAGTAGGAGATCACCATATACACAAAAGGGTCTCATACCCTAACTTATCGGTCACTGGTAAATCAATCTATTAAGAGTCTGAGATCAGGGTTTAAATCTTGGCCAAATCCCCTAGGGTGGGTTTTCCAAGTGTGATTTTTTAATGAAGCTTTTCAACGCTCTCTCCCCTTTAATTTGGGTGCATTTCTTATAAAATTACCTTCTTTGTATTTAATACTCAGATTAAATAACTAAATAAGGCTTTTGTACAAAATGTATAAGCCTATATATTTTTTTCAAAGCTGAAAGTTTAATGCAAATCTCCCAATCCGTGGGACTACGTGTCGTGATATCTTAGTGGGATGGGTAGACAGCGACACACAATCGTGGGGTTCATTTTGATCTTGTTTATTGAAATATATTAATTACTATAAGAGTATATAAATGTTATGTAGGTTTTAGAACTAGTTGAAAGAGTTTATAAAAAGTTCCTCGTTATATCAATGACCCTTGAACACACGGCCACCCGGCGTTGTCAAACTCAAACTTTCAAGATGGGTGGTGGCGTCCTCATCGGTACTGAACAGGCAGCCAGGCTGTAGGATATTCTCCCCACAAGTTGCTGTAACTTGGTAGTTGAGTATGAAGAGAACTTCGAAGAAGACCCTTAACTACTGGCATGCTTACCCGGACTTTCTCTTCGAAAGGTCTTAAACTCGCTGGTATATACCAAAGAAGGAGGTTTGTTTCCCCTGAATTACTGGTTTTGAGAACACTCTCTATGTTGTGCTAATCGGCAATACAATCTATGTTTTTGAAAACATGATCTGGCACGAGTACATAGCTGGAGACTCGGAACAGTTGATAGTCTGAGTTCTTGGATGACGTCATCCTTGCATGCACTAGATTACCTAAGGCTGCAGGCTATAACAATAGCCTATATAAATTAAGGGAACGTTAGAATTTATATTATTGAGAGATCTGAATTCTAAATAAATGCTTTTGCTTTAAACATCCTCAAATTTTGTCTACAATTTGTAAGTATACACAACACTTACAAACGGAAGAAAATAAGTATTTAAAAAACTTGTTTCGACAAATAAACACATTTGATTTTTTGAATTCGCGCCAAATAAACACATTTGATCTTTTGAATTCGCGCCAATCAAATTCATATTAAATTTTGCCAATTTTATTTGCCAGAACAAATAGTTTTCATTACTATCGCAATTTAGATTAAATAATGAATTCTCAGATACAAAGACTTATTTAAAATAGTTATATATATATATATATATATATATATATATATATATATAGCATTAATGAGCTAATAACAACATAACTTTGAACTGAAATAAAGTACTCGATATTGTATTTGTATGAGATGCCTACAAGTCATCATTTTCTCTACATAGGAAATGTTTTGTTATTTAAATTATATTTCAAGTTTATTGTTTGAATTTAACATAATACCAGTCACCTACTTAGGTAGCCCCCTGGTCCAAGGTGCTACTTTCGGAGTATACTGCCGATGACAGGGATATCAAGGTTCGATTCTTGGTCGGGTCCACTGAGGGTGGTCTTACAAAATGGTTTTACACCCTCCCATAACTCAAATGCAGATACACTTCCTCTAAACATATCCTTCTTATCCCTCAAAAGATTAGCGTAATTAGTACATAATCGTATAGCATGAACGGGTAGTAAGACGAGGTTATATATATATATATAACCCCGTCTTACTACCCGTTCTTAGTCCTTGCATTTGACTGGCATATATATAATTATATATATAATAGTTCTTAGTTCTTGTATTTGACTGGCATATATATATCCAGTTCTTGTATTNATATATATATATATATATATATGCCAGTCAAATACAAGAACTAAGAACTGGTTAACTATTAACTCTTTAAATATTTTATGAGAGGTCTATGTTATATGATAATATTAGTGATGGCATTCTTTGTTCAGTGGTGGTCGTGTAAAAACCTCCCGGCTGCTCGACATCTGTGGGTTTCAAAGTAAATAAATGATTCAATATACAATCATGGAAAAAGGAAATTTAACTTAACTTTAACAGTGACTCTGATCAATGAGGGAAATGCAGAAGAAACGAACAGACGCGGTTTTCACAAATTGAATTATCAAAGTAAGTTTCAGGAGTGTTAAACACGTTACAGTTAATGAACGTGTCGAACGGCTAGCCATTTTATTTAATCATGTTTATTATAAAAGTTACTATCTAGATTGGCTGGTATATATGTCTACTTGAGCTGTCACATAATAGCTGTGTAACCCATAGCCATGATAGTTTGTATTCGAATCAGTTAATATTGTAAAAAAAAAACTAGTTATAGTGAACTATATATATGTGTGCTACGTTTTGACAAAATTGTATAGAATAAATCCTACCTTTCTCCACATTAGCTGGGGACACATCAATCAAAGCATTAAACAACAAATTCACTATTAAAATAATGTTATCAAACCATTTTACAAGAATGAATTGCAATAAGATAGCATTCGCCATGTTTTAGAGCTCTTGGAAATACTAGGGACTCGAAACCAAATTACCGGTTACCGAAATAAACTGTTATCCCAAACAATGCTTGGGATTAATCGGGATTATAAGCTAAATTTTTGTAAAAGAGTGCATATAAGACTTGCTATTTTGGTGGAAATCTGTAACATCAAAATAAACTTTTGAAATTGAGTATATAAGAATCATGAAACATCTGTGATACGTTGTAGAATAAATCATATGAAAAATATAAAATAAACTCTGCCAGCTAAGATATTTATTAATATACTTCTTATAAGTTAGAAAAGGGAGTCTTTTGTGGAAGATAAATATTATTATAGAAGCTATAGTTTAGTTTTGATATAAAATTAAATAACCGCAGCCAGTAATTAAATATAAGGGTTATTGTAATTATATGCATGTTTATGAGTTCCATTCACATCTAATTAGGTTAGTATTAGTTCGAAACTCATTTCAAATATAACATTAAGTATGAGCACAAAATAATACGTTACTTATTTAAACTCGGAAATTTCTCATTCCCATTTTAATTGCTCTTAAGATATTTCATGAATAAAATACATTATTATAAACTTAAATTATCTATTCTGTCTTTAATTAAAATAATTATTATTACTTTTTAACGTACTATGCTTCTTTTTCATAGTCAAATTTTTACATTTATATATATACACGAATGTGATAATACATATTTCTGAACAAAAATATTAAAAACCATGTCGGAACTGAGACTCCCGCAGACTATAGAATTGAATAGTTCTTACCTCGACTATTATGTTAACAGGACTCGGTACAATCCAATGGATAGGGAGACGAACACAAAGACCTCTAATTAATGACTACTCCGAAAAGAGACTTGGCACTTCAATTATCGGTGATTAGGACTCTCACAGTATAGGGTATTGTGTTCTTTCATGGTCCCAGGCCTTAAATACTTACAGACACTAAGTATAGTGGAATTCATAAATGAAAATCTATAGTAAGAACATAATACGAAATAAAAATATATTACAACTCAAATGTATTACTAGCACCGCGTCTTACTACCCGTTCGGGTTATACGCAAACTCAAATTTAATTAGCATATTGACAGTTAGGAAAGTAGATCTAGTAAGTTTTCTGTTTCCATACGTAAAGTCATGTGATCTATAGTTGTAGATTTTATGTATATATATATATATATATATATAAGTCTTAGTTACTACCTGTTCTGGTTCTACTCATATTATATGATAATTACTCTAATTGGGTAGGGCTGCAGAAGGAAACATTTCAGAGGTAGTCTTACCATATTTGAGTGGAAGGAGAGTGAAAAACAATTGATGGAAAACCACCCTCAACAGACACAACCAAGATCCGAACCCCTATCTCCCTGTCATCAGCAGGCGAGTCTAACACGAGAGTGACGCCATAGACTGAGTGGGTGTTAGATATTTATGATAATTATAAAAGAACATCAAAACCCACTTCGCCGGCCGCTTAGTCTAACGCGCTACTTTCATGTTGGACTTGACAACCGAAGACGGGGATATCTGGCTTCGATCCCGGTCGGGTACACTGAGGGTGGTTTTCCCTAAATGGTTGTCCGATATACTATCATGAAAATGCGGGTACACTTTATATCGATTAAACCTTCATAAGCCCTAAGCCGTTTGTGAAATTGTACATATGTGTACATAGGCGTATAACCCAAATGGGTAGTAAGATGTGGTGACAAAAAACCCAACAAAAAACACTAAAATATAGTTAAGTGCAATGTTGACTGCAAAAAAAAAGTGTTATATGTGTCCATTTAAAAAAAATAAATCAAGCTTTAATAAAGCTACTCAACCTACGTGTTGATAAAATAATTTGATTCATATGTCACTATTGATAGATAGTAGCAATACTTAAAATATAGTACAACATTATACATTCTATCAACAACTACTATTCTCGTAATTTATAAAATACTTATCAAGCTACTAATAATTTACTAAAGCAGGCCTGTTTATTGATAGCCCTTGGCAGCATAATTTGTGGCCTGCGATGTACTAGAAAAAAAAGAACGAAGAAAAAAAGATGACGTCATCCAAAAGTTCCTTAAACATAAATCAGATTTAATTTGAGCAAAATTTATTATATAAAGGCTTATTATTTGCTGTATTGTAATGTATATCAATTATAATAATTTACTGTAATATATTTAGTATTAGTCTATAGGTCTATCGTGTAACATTCGTCTGTTTAATTTATACAAAAATTGAAAATACCCTACAGTGCAAGAAATCTGGTAACAGCTTGAAGATCATCTGTGTAGGAAAATGTAAAACACGCACGCCGCCCGTCACTTGTCTCTGCTGCAAGCTAGAGTCTTCCGTTATAATTTGTGAGTTTATCGTCTAGGCTCACCTCGGTGGCGTAGTTAACTAACGCGCTAGTTTCGTGTTGATCTAGATTGCCGAGGACGGGGAGATCAAGTTTCGAATCTCGCTCGGGTGAACTGGGGGTGGTTTTTCCAAAAATGGTTTTCCACTCTACCTCCACGCAAATGCGGGTTCACGTCCTCTATATTCAACCTTCCTAATTCCTAACCCAATAGCGTAGTTAGTACTTTTTATTTATTCAGCACTACGTCTTACTACCCGTTCAGGTTATACTATTAAGTACTAATTAGGTTAATGGGTTAGGAATTGGGAAGGTTGAATTTAGAGGAAGTGAGCCTGCATTTGTGTGGAGGGATAGTGGAAAACCACTTTGGGCAACCCACTCCCAGTTCACCTGACCGAGATTCTAACATTGATCTCCCCGTCCTCAACAGTTTGGCTCAACAAGAAACTAGCGTGTTAACCAACTACGCCACCAGGGCGGGTAATTATTACTTAAGCATATAACCCAAACGGTTAGTAAGACGTGGTGCTAAATAAATATTAAAAAAAACTACAATGTAGGTCTATTTTATATGTATGCGGCCCGCACACTGTCTAGGAATATTAAATGAGGTCCTTAGCTGACTTAAATTTGGACAACCTGTATTAAAGTCTTACAACGTTCTTGGAACTTACTAAATCTACTTTCATGTGATAATTATATGTCAAATAATATTATTTGGAACAATCACTTTTTACAGTTATTTGAAATCTCGACAAAATTATAATAATGGTTTGATTACAGTTTTTTAATATCCACCGAGGAATAATTTCTTATAATATATCAAATTTCTAACACACTTTAATTACATGTCACACACTCAAAACAGTAACAAGTCTCCAAAAAAACACGTACTCCTTTGTAACTTTTAATAAGATAAGATGGACCCTGAGGGTCGAACTTTACCAGCGAAGGCCACTATTGAGTTATAGAGTTCTCTCGTACTTAGTTAATTCAATTATAGCTTGGGTTGGTGTTAATCAGCTCGAAACCTTATAACCAGCTTTGACGGATTCGTAAAAATTCTCAACAATAAAAGTCTAGAACTCTATTTAATATTAATAAATATATCTGAAAGATCGTCTGGCTGCTAGCTTATTTTTTAAAGTTGGGGTATAGGCCACGTTGGTAATCTGTGGTAAAACCTACTAACACATTAAATACTTATGGCGTGGGCACAATATTATTAGACGTGTATTAATCGCAACTTGTGAATGTGTTGAATGCCAGGCCTCCACCATGGTTCGGATCCCACGTTAAACTGTAGGTCCTCAATTTCATATCACAATCACCCCACCATTACACATTAGCCTAAGTGCGTGTAACCCGAACCGTAGTAAGACGTAGTGATAATAATAATAACATATATAGCTAACAATTTTCGCACGTCCATCTTAGAATCTGACTTAAAATATGTGTCCAGAATGAGCCTGGGCACAGGGTGTTTTCTGGTTAGCTCAGTAGTTGATGCATTGGCATACTAAGCCAAAGGTCTCAGGTTCAATTCAGTCCCATGTCCAGGAATCTTTTTCACCTTGAAACATATACTTTCTTGATTTGACAATTTTGATTATAAGATACATATTTTTTGAGACCGACCCTATCATTTTCATTGGTATGGAACACAACTTATCATGTTTATTAAAGTTTAGTGAATTTGAATGATAATTAATTAAGATTTTAATACAAAAGGTAACCTATTGTTTTCTTATAAAGCAAAAATAAAATACTAAACAGGATCTAAATCAAAGATTATTTTGTAACATAAGTTTATATTAATCTAGACTCTAAAAAGTGCGAATGATTTTCCAACCCAAAAACACACGTATTTTGGACATAATTCTAAACTAGGTTAAAGCCCCTAAGAAGATCTGGTCACTAATCAGATAGACACCCTTTGAGTCCAGACAGTATTTTCAAACTATAAGTTGTCGCTCTTGTAGCGACACATGCACTATTCCCATTAATTATTCCTTTAACATTATAGTAACCATTAGCTACAAACTTCCATAACGTTCTATACTCCTAATGTATGTATTTAGGTCAATCTCTAGACACTTGCGCATGCGCATTGACCCTCTTACTGTGAGTTGTCCCACAGATGCTTCCCTTATTACATATTCAACTCTTTAAGATATAAGCTGTATCCTAATATTTAATTTGACAAAAATATATAGTTTCAGTTTACTGACAAACTTTTGCTCAACATTTTAGTAAACAAGGATTTACTTTATTGATGTTATTTAGGGCCAATGGAATCTTTGTGCTTCTTTTGTTTTTTTGTTAGCGTACCCCCAGATATAATAATTTATCTTAGAATTTTTACCCCCAAAGCTTTTGGTGTATGACGCAAGCTATAAGTATTATATATAAAGGAAAGCATCTTTTTCTCGACCCAACAATGTTTTGTGGTTAAACGAAGTGAAAAACCGTTCTAGGGAAAAGCTAATCGCGCCCAATGGTGTTCAGTCACGTTCCAATGCACTTTAAAATGAAACTAGCCACCTAGTTAAGAACCACATAAATGAAATAAAAGGGTGTGTGGTGTGGTGGTGGGGGGAAGGGGGGAAGGCGGGGTAATAGAAAAGAAATGGTACTTCCAGATCGCATGTCCTACCTTACTTCTAAGTCTCTTGTGGCTAACCCTAAATATGGACCTTATTATTCAGTGCTTTTTACGAAATACTATACATACATATTTTTTAAAATTTCACGTACCCACTAAGATGTCTTCGCAGTCTACAACTGATATTGACAATGAGTCTTTGTTTGGCTACTATGTATTTTATCACGCAAATTAATAAATTAAATAAGTAGTTACCAAATTTTTCTAAATCGTGAAACAATTTTTAGAACTTATTAATGAAGATAAGAAATAATGCAAAATAAGAATTGACTTTTTGTTGAGTAAACTGTCTATTTAGTCTTGGTTCGTCAATTTTATGGCAACATTATATATGAAATATTTATTATTTCTTAGTTAAGATATGTCGATCTCGGAGGTCTTTGGTTAAAACTCTCCCCTCAGGATCCGATGTTCGTGGGTACAAACCCTAGTTGAGGTCAAGGAATTTTTCTTGAGCGATAAAAATCCGCTACACAACTTTCTTCGGAGGGGAAATAAAGCCGGTGGTCCCATGTCGATTGTGACGTGCAAAATAACTCTGAAGGGTACGTTAAACTACTTTAACTGGTGAAATTGATAGGCCCTTTCTCTCTCGCGCAGAGAAATACAGTGTGTGAGGCAAGGTTCCACCACACTAAGAGGAGAAGAAGAAGAAGCTAAGATTTGTGTCCTTTCTCATTGTTAGTTGATTTGGTAGCTACGTTCTCATTAATGAACAACGATATGCATCATCTTCAGGTTTTGTTATAAAATTGGTGATCTGAGTTAACAAATTGTATCAACAACAGATCAGTTATCACATAATATTATTTCTTATCTCCATTAATTAATTAATTATTCTCCTTACTAATCGAATAACATGTATATAAAATTGTTTTTATATCGACAAACCTTCACGACCTAGCTAACTGCCTAGCTTTATCAGACATGAGGAAGGGAAGAAATATGGAGGGGCGTATTTTTAAATATTTCTTACTATTGATTATAATTTTAAAAACTGCTATTTTTATCATAACAATGCACCGTCTGACACGGTGCATGAACATACAGGTTAATACAAGTAATGAGAACTAGAGGAGATTAGGATCAATGAATTTTAATGATACTGTATACTTCATAGAACAGATATTTGAACATATTGCACTTATATCTCAGTAAGTACTAAGTTAAATAACAATAAAGTAATGAAGTGTGACAGACTTGCTTAAGTATTAGCCACAAGGGGGCGAGAAGCGCCAAGATAATAACACACGCCAAAACGCGGTGTTACTCATTTTACCATTTACATGTCAAGTTGGCCTTGCAGGCAGACCAAGTGCGTATCCCAGGCAAGTTCTAGTTTAGCTATACAAGAGAGCCCTCGATACTTAGATACCATCCTAATCAGTGTGCAAAAACAGTTACTCGGAAATATCTAGATCCACGGGCCAACCGAGGACGAGACGCGCCCCACTG
>CABFOW010000418.1:38832-65662 GCA_902141385.1 Timema californicum
ATGTGTGTC
Source organism: Timema californicum (assembly GCA_902141385.1). Lineage (NCBI taxonomy): Eukaryota > Metazoa > Arthropoda > Insecta > Phasmatodea > Timematidae > Timema > Timema californicum. The sequence goes on from CABFOW010000418.1 coordinate 38,842, forward strand.
GCGGGATTCACCATCCCGGGCGCGAGAAGCGCGCTATACCGCAATTGTTGATTGCAGTCCGTTCTCCTGGCCCAGGAGACTCTACATTAAATATTATATAACTAGCCTAATTGTAATATAACAACAGTGTCTCACAATAGACACGGATAGTTTCCTATTATTAGTCCCTACTAAATGATACTTCTATCTATCCTCGCAGGACGTAGACTAACCCTAACAATAACATATTAATCTGGAGTCTACTCGTCATATCTCATCTTCGTAGTTGTAAAGTCCTTCGACTTCCCCCGGTATAAAATATCCATTCCCCTAGGATAGTAAGACCACCGTCGACTAGATGATAGATTCTGACTAGAAGTGCGCGCTGATTCGGACTGCGTAGACGATGTATAAGCGATCGTCTGCTGGCGCGTTCTGTCCTAGTTCCCAGCAGTCAGGCAAATATATAGTGGATAGGCCCGTACGAAGCGAAGGGGGAACCTCCCCACTCTTCTAGAAGGACGACCCACGCAGGCCAACGGTTTTCTTGGAGCGGTCAGTTGGTTGGTGCTTGTGGCCGAAAGCGGAGTTATTCCCAGCAGTGGTGATCGGTCACTTATCTTCTATGGTGTGTCATCGAATTGGGCATCAGGCTTACAGGACGAGTCGGCGAAGTGTTATGTAAATAAAGAGATATATTATTAGCGAAGCATTTACATTAGTATGTTATGTTTAACTTTGATGATTTGCAGGAACTAGCCACACATACGTTCTCTTGCACGTTTTAACGGGGCTAACTCAGGTTTGCCCGTTACAACAAGGACTGTATAAAGGGTATTGCTTGCTTTCGATTTCCATTGATGGGGCCCAATTGGTTGCCCACGGGCTTACAGCGGCCCACGTTCACTCAAAATGTGTTCAACACAGTATCCTGGAGGAAAATTAAAGGAAGATCCTCTAGGGCAGATAAGCAATAGCTAACGATTCAAATAAAAATATCATGTTTGCATTCTTATTATGCTTATATTTGACTATATGTATGGATATATATTTATAATGTCGAGTTGTTTTGTGAAAGTGTGTGTGTGCGCACTAATAAATTTTTGGGAGATTAATTAACTTTTTGGCAATACAATTTGAAAGTTTCTACCAATAAAAAATACAATTTATATATAAGTATTGAATTAAAGTGTTTATTGTAGGTCTATATTGAGTTGATGGGATAACCAAATATATCTTCGGCCCTCGGTTGAAGCTGATGATCAGATTGGGGACTTGGGGTGTAAAACTTTGGATGACCCTGGATTAACGGATTTGACACTTGTTTAATTTTCCAATTTTTTAATGATTTGCATTTTCAAATAGTTACAAAATGTTCACATTTCAAAAAAATTTCACGAGCCACTAAAAATTGGCTTTTGAGCCACGGTTTGGGAACCACTGCATTAGTCAATACAAATTACATAATTCTATATCGAGGCTAGCTTCTACTTACGCTTTTTAAGAATATTTGTTAGGAACAATACTACCCACAATGTGTTAGTATTAATTTTTTTGTGTGGGAAATACAATTATGTTTTAGAATTCTTTAATCTAAGTCTACTTGTTTCTACACACTGACATTTAGTACAGCCTTTTTTATACTGTACTTTACACAACTTTTGGTCTCTGCCATAATGGCTCCGTGAGGTAGTTTATAATATTATTTATATAAAATAGCATCAGTAATTAGGATTCAAATCTGAATAAAGAATATTTTCCAAACGCGAAGCTATTAAATGTGTTGTTTTCAATTTTCTCTACTACTATAAATTTACTGTAAAATTTAACTGCCGTTATTGAATGTTAGTAATATTAGTTTAGAAAAGATGTATGTGGGCTATAATATCGTTTTTCTGTTGCAAGGTCTCCTTCGATCTAAAAGTTTGGAAACTCCTGGTTTAATGTATGGTTTTTTAGTTTTATTAATGGATTTTATCATACTTTTTTTTTAAATGAGTGTATTTTTGTTGATGGAACAAGCTTTTGTTTAAATTGTATTTTACTTTATTTATTACAAAGTATGAACTATGCATAATATGTTATCATATATATATATATATATATATATATATTAGCCCAGCCTTTACTCATGTTTGAGTATAGAGTATTGTAGGACATTATAATAACCCTTTGAGAAGCGGTTGACAGATTATCTTGGGTTATAGTTACCGAGAGAGCACACTGAAGTGGCTCATTGATCCAAACTATGTGAGTTGTAAAGTCTTAACAGGAATTACGGAAAATAGATAGATTGGAGGTCATGCACGTCATTATTCTGTTATGTTTTACAGGGGATACGGAACACATTGCATATTTTCTAACCAAAGTAAGCCGATTACGGCTATGTGGTGGGTTTGTTACACCAAACAGTAAAAGCTTAAAACATTTACTTTTATGTAAAACTTCCATACAATAAAATAAATACTTACACACAAATGTTTAATAAGGATATTGTGAGCCCACTTCGGTAGCAACGTGGTCTAACGCGATACTCTCGTGTTAGACTAGACTGACGAAGACAAGGAGATTGGGGTTCGAACCCGGTCGGGTACACTGAGGGTGGTTTTCCCCTAAATGGTTTTCCACTCTACTTCCACACAAATGCACTTTATCTCAATTAAACCTTCCTAATCCCTAGAGTATTAGTATAATTAGTACATAGGCGTATAACCCGTGACGGTTAGTAAGACGTGGTGCTAAAAAAAGATATTGCTATTTCAAGTGTATAAAATTAATACTTATGAATATAAATATGAAATTCATCTGATCCTGTATTGTATTCTGTACTAAATTATATATTTTTAAATAAAGTAATACCCTAACAATATTTCAAATCGGTGAGTGTTAATTTTGCTTACGAAGGTTGTTACTCCCAACTACAATATGTCAATATTTACTGTCTGTTGCTACTTTACTCACACTTACAGATAAAGCTTGAGCTACGTAAAGGTGGAAATTAAAAATTGATTTGCTTGTTTGAATTTTAAAAGAGAGTTTTAAAACAGTTACTTCTTTTTTATATTCTAAAAACCTCGAAATTTATTGTTGCCCGACTCTTTTTTATACGACCTAGCTATGGAATCGCAAAGTATGTATACTTAAATTGTAAATATAATTTTCAAAATTAAATTAATCGCTACATTCTGATGTTTTTGCCAACCTGCTTCATACCTTTCCATTTGTTTTTCTAAATTGTAAAAATAATTTACAATTTATTATTTATTTTGGGTGGATTAAATTTGTTCAAAAGTTAGTACGCAGCACAACAAACTATGTTGTCATGTATGACAAATACAAGTCATGTGAATTCACAAAAATACGGGGGTAATATCGTCTAGCACCTATTAAAATAATCAAAATAGCGAATTTTGAGCTATGGAAGAACACTTGCCTTTTTATTTAACACATTTAACCTTCTAAGAAGTTTGTTGACTTTTCTTGTTTATTTTCGTAGTCAGCCATTATTACTCGTCTCAAGACATCAGCTAGACTGGTAACAAGTGAATAGCGGGTCTAGTTCGAAATGGAAAAATAAAAGTCTTAACTAGTGCGTTTTTCAATTCTGACTGATTGACGTGAAATTTTTAACTCTATTTAACATGTTTAATATTTGTTCCTGAATATTTACGACTCTTATATTAAATTAAATATTATTTTATATTTATACCTAGTTCCTGGCCAATCTTTTTACCACTGTTATGATGGATTAGTATTCTTCCTGGACTTGAAAAAAAAAGAACGTTTTTAAATTTGATTCTTGGAAAAGTGTTTGAAGAAGATTAGGTTTTTTCCCCGACTCCTTTTAAACATAGAAACCAAATCTGTGCTGTTCGTCACTAAATGTGTTTTAAAAGGGGAAGCTTAGTTAAAAAGAACTAGAGACATCCAAAAAAGGTGGAATATGTGAAATTGAGAAGAGGAAATAATTTCCCTACATTTTTACTACTTTCAACGTGGATATATTTTCCTCGGTGAGATTCATCCAAATCTTCAACGATAGATAGCTATTTTACCGTCTCGCTTTCATCAGTCATCCAGCAATTATTTCAAACATTCAGAAAAGACAAACTAAATTAATGCAGATACTTTATCTATTCCAAATCCCCAATTAATATTTTATAATATGTAAAAATATGACTAAAACAAACTATTGATATTTTTTTTGTCAACAATACTAAAATGCTTTTGTTTGTTTTACTCACAACTTAAATATTATATATGTTTTATGTGTACATTTTTTCACTATGGCATTATTTTCTTTAAATTCCCACATTCTACTATGTTTGAGATTTTTTTTATTGATTTTTTTTTTCAGAAAACTTGCATTCTTTGAAAATATTATTAAATTATATACTAATATTGGATTAATAACATTCGTAGAAAACAATCAAATTAGTTATTTTTTTAGTTTTATATTTATCTTCAAATATTCAATTAAAATGGGTTTGTACACACTTTTGTGCGTGTCTGGTATGAGCTAACCTTGTTTAGGGGAAGCTATGTAAAAAATATAAAGCGTAGCTTTTTAAAGATATCTAAATGAAATGGATTAGTCGGAAGTATACCCACGGGCAGTCTGCTGGATAAGATAATCCTTTTAAAAGATTAATATTTCCTAAAATAATTTATCTTAGTAAAATACTGGTGTATATAAATCTATCACTGCCACACAAGGGCAATGTGTGAAGGTGGGCTGTATGGATGGTAATCCAGCTCATTTATTTATATGTCAAGCATTACGAACAAATTTAAACGATAGTAGACTCGTCTTATGCCAACAAATTTTACACGCAAGCTTTCTATTATTGGTTAAAATAAGAACAAAAATCATATTGGAAATTCACGACCAGAGTTTTAACCTTGCTCAAAGATATTTTTTTTTTAAAAAAAAGTCAACTTTCCATTTTATAACTTACCAATAGCAGATAAAAAATAGAAGCACTACCATAAAAAAAACCTAAATCATCTTTTATCTGAAACTAAAAACTAATTCCAGTATAAATATATGTAAGATATCATGAAATAAAAATATCGCTTTTATTTTAGACCCACGTCTTACGTACTACCTGTTTGGTTTATATGCTTATGTAATAATTACGCTAGTGCGCTAGGGATGAGTAAAGCTAATTTTAGAGAATGGGTATCCGCATTTGTGAGTAGGGAAAGTGGAAAACTATATTGGAAAGATCACCCTTAGTACACCCATTATCGGCAATCCAGTCTATTGTTAGAGTGATGCCTTAGACCATGCGGCCGTCGAAGTGGGTTATTGTTTTGTTATCTATAATTGATAATGAGGTATAAACGACAACTTTCATAATTATCTAGTTTTTAGGAGATTCATAATTTAAAATCATTGAATCTATCAACGCTTCTAAAAGATGATAAAGAGTGTGAACTCTGACTTTTGGAAAATACTTTTGACTAAATATTTCAATCAATACTATTCACACCTTCATACGACAGCGCTATTTCCAGCACAAATAATATGATTTAAAAAAATCCCTTAGTGCTTCTCCTAAATCCTATATTTTATACGTATGTTGAAATATTATAATGGTTCAACTCATAATTTGATTCAAGCTATGAGGGGAAATCAACTAAAAAAATATCGTTAGAGAAAAGAACCCCATAAATTATCCGGAAAGGTAACAATTTTATCTTCTATGGGTTCCACTATGGCGTGGCTTATAAGACAAGGCCATAGAATATGATACACCAAGGTGATATTGCTACGTTTCAGAGTAAAGGAAGTGTACACTACATAGTCGGCACTCTAAACCTGTATTAATGATTACTTAACAGTTTGTTAAATAAAGTAGAGATGGTACTTATCGAAATATAATAAAATAATATTGTCAAAATGAGCCCTGGGAAAAACATACAGTAGTAACTTTAAGACAATTTGAGAAACTTTAATACACATCTATATAAGACCACCTCGACATTATGTTTAATAAACAGTTTGACTTGCACAAGCGTGTTTTCTTATGTGTTTCACCCCAATAGTGAATATTTCCATTTCATGAATTGGGAAAATTTCTGCTCTGTACGTGAACTGGCTTCTTCGATTGGCCAATTCGTGTACAGAGCAAACATTGCATTAACTCTTACCCATTTTATGAAATGGAACTTACTGTACCATCTACTACAAACTTAACTGAATTTTGTTTTAAGATATATTAAACCAACCCAACCTAACTTAGCTAACCTTCCAATCTGAAATTATTACAAGGTAACTTAAAAGGCAAAACCCGTTCTCGCTTGTCAATTATTATTTTTGTCCAGGCAAAGATATACTCAGTTTATAATTTGGGTAACAATTAGAGTTGCCCAGTTCATGAAATGGGCAGAACAAGCGATGCGCAATTCATGAACTAGACTATTATTTTGCCCAATTCGTGAAATGGACCATTTCACGAATTGGGCAAAAAAATAGTCCGAAGGAGAGGCAATTTAACGGAATGGGGTGTAACTTATACAATTTTTAATATGTTAAATAACACAAAACTAATAAAAAAATAAGAAAATAGCTTCATCATTAGGATACCAGAGCTAATTATTCATGAATAGATAGTTGATAGCTGTATATATATATATATATATATGTGTGTGTGTGTACTGTATTATCACGAGCACTCGTGGGCAGACGGATGTAATGTCAAGCTCATATCTAGTATAGTTGCTGGTGATGGGGAGGATACGATTCTAACCCTGGATGGGTGTACTGAGGGTGCTGTTTCTTAATGTTTTCCCAAACAAGTGCAGGTATACCCCCTCCAAATTATATTATCCCCAAACATACCTCAGTTGTGTAAATATGGGGACCCCTCAAAATACATAAAAAATGTATTCGAGATGTATATATAGTGTAATTCTATACATATAGTATGAATAACAACTATTGTATATTAGTCAATTTTATTGAGGAATTTAAAAAGTACCCTTTTTTATCTTTAACTAGAAGGTTTATGTTCAAATAACAAAATCATATATAAAAACGGTCAGCTTACTATATGTAAGAAAATTAAACAAAACTTTGCTACAAAAGTAATATTATATTAATTTAGCCATATATATTGTTTGTTATAAAGACTGGTATTCCTTTTCACTTCATCTTAAAAGGGACGAGAAAAAAGGTGTTTTTTGCAGTTTTCATAAAAAAACAATTTAGTTAGGCAAAAAATTCAAATATTGATCCATTAAAACACAGTTGGATTTTTTTTTACACATAGTAATCTCAACATTGCTTGAATGTTCGTCAAGAGCATAGTGGCATTTGATGAAACAATTTTTACACTAAGATAAAACGTTCTCATAGAATTGTAGGACACTCTTGATTAAATACGTTTTACACTAAGATAAAACGTTCTCATAAAATTTTAGGACACTCTTGAGAGATATTAGAGAATTCTTGAGGTCATTATGTGAAGAAAATTAAACTCAATGTTTTTACCAGAGAAATATTTCATTTAGTTTGCTGAAACATTTTTTTTTTGCTATAATTCTGATAAAATACTCACCTTTCAAATTCCGTTCCCTCCCGCCTTAATGTTGACTGTTTATAAATGCTGGGAAAATATTCCACGATATTATTTTCATAAATAAGATGTTCAACTAGTATGATGAACGGTGCTATTGGTGGCTTTGGAAACTCTTCAATGAAATCACGTGACCTCGTCTGGATTCATGGAAAATCAAGACTTACCCTTGTGTTTTGTTAACTAATGTAAACGTCCTGTGCTCTCTAATCGATACACAGGGTCTGAGAGTAAATCTTACTCGCTTGAATGAGAAAGTTACAACTGACCTGCGGTGGCGTGTTTTATTTAGGGTGTCTTGGAATTGCATGTCATGTTCAGATGAGATTCCCAGGACTGCGAGATGATAAAGAAAAGCAATTACGGGAACAGGACGAGAGAATCCGGATGGCTGCTTCCTGGTTTACGAGACGACGCCTAAGAGACGGCGTAGCTTACTGGATCACGTGACGGTTAAAGGAAAATTTCAATTTCAATTCATCGATGCAAAATTGTGGGCTACACATGGTTTTTACATACTTGTGTCACATTTGGTGAATAATTTTTTATTTTAGTTGAGACTATTAAAAAAAAATCACCATGTCCTTTAAATTTAAAAATTAAACTAAGGCCGATTAAAATGATTGAAACACCAGTCTGAAGAAAAAAATCAATTATACTAAACTAAGAATCTTTTATTATTATTAATAATATGTTTCATACTAATATTAAGAGGTTATTTTTATAAATGATAATTATTATAAATTGTTATTTTAATTAAATACTTAATATAACATAGAGTAACAAAGTTTATTCTGAAATAAATAAATCCCAAGTGCTAGATGACATCTAAAAGAGGATTGTTATGAGGTGTCTGAAAAAACATGTTGATGATAATGACTAATAATAAATAACAAAATAGTCAAATGTTATCAATTTTGGCAGCAAAGAAAGTTTGTTTCTTTCCCTTACTATGAAAATTGGACTCTATAATATAGAACTAAAAATGTGTAGAATTAATTTTATAAGTTAAATTTCAAGAGCAGGACTATGACTTGATGTTAAAAAGGAACACTGTGCCACTATGAACCTTAAAAGTGCCTCTAAAATTCTCAGTTGGAAAAAAATAAGGGAGTTAAAGGAATTTACATAACATAAATAGGAAAAAACTTGATGTTAATTGTAATTTTTTTTAATTGAAGATAAGTTGCATGTTTATATATTTTATTTTTTAAGGTCAAATTAGTTTCTGTACATTTATTTAGGCCAGTTAATAGGTTAATGCAGGTTTTAAATCACTATCTCAAATGGTTTTATTTATTTATATGATATGTTTATTTTAATAAGTCCATCCCCACCGCGATTGTAATATTCGTTAGTGTAGCAAAAGCTATTGATTTTAAGTGAAAAATTCTGAGTAGGTTACTTAAAGTATATCGAAGATCATATAAATAATGAGCCTCTTAGAACTTAAATAGATATTTCAAAGTTTATCTTCGAACAAAATTCTGTTTCTCCATAACATAGATAGATTAACTTAAAAACACTACACATAAAATATTAAGACAACAATAATTAAAATTAGTAGGGCCCGTAATTTAATGATAAAAATAAACATATTTATTTTTAAAATATATTCTTAGTCAAATAAAATATATTTTATAAACATAAATATTTCAAAGAACAATCTTAACTAAGTCATTAACTTAAAAAGTCTTCGCTGAATTATCACTTTCAATTCTTTATTAATACTATTTGTACCAGTCATACACATTGATAAACGCGTAGATAGCTACGTCAATCTAGTATTATCAAGTTTTCAGGGAGGCCAAATTTGAATCTCTGTCGAGTGTACAGAGGGTGTTTTATCTTCATAGCTTCCTACTCTTGCTTCACAAGCATGCATATGAATTTCCTCTAAATTTACCTTCCTCATTCATATTTAGTCATATCTTAACCTCACTTATTGTACAATCGGAACATTAACAATATGCTGTCCACTATAAAGATGATGTCGCATAGACCATTAGGCACTAGGACAAGGGCATCAATATTTTTTTTATATATATTCACGAATTCATGCAATATGGTTAATATCTAACATATTGTGAATTTTCTACACAAGATTAAGAATAATTATACTATAATATATTATAGTTAATAATATCTAACATGATTACAAACTAACTGATAAAATAAAAAAAATCTAAATTTGAGAGAGTGTGAGAAGGATATATAATAGAAGCATATACATCATTTTTAGGACGTGGTTACTTATATATATATATATGCATGAAATCTCTATCCATTTTAAAAGGGTTAGTTTCACATAGTTGACATTCATCCATCATGTTAAAATACCACTACCTCATAAAGATTGCAGTATGTAAACAGGAATGATTCAATCTGTTGAACCATTTACTTTGTATATCGATTATTGCACAACATGTAAAACCTATAGGTTTTTATAAACTATGTTTTTAACCTTTCCACTAACATAAACCAAACTGGCTTAACGTGTGTGTACTTTAGAGCAGTGGTATTCAACCCGGGTGACATGAATACATTTTATAGGAAGTGTAAACAATAATATATATCTATAATATGTGTGTATCTGACACCTTAGCTTAGTCGGGAGCCTGTATATCTACGAAGTTAAGGGTCCCGGGCTCGATTCTCGGAATGACCAAAAAATTTATCATTGGTTAAATGTGACTTTACCTTTTCAAATTGATGAATTAAGGGCTGGGTCTGGATGTTGTGCTTATCCTAGTCTTAAGTTAAGAATTATAAGGCATATTAAGCTACGACGTGCCTAGCAAGCTGTTAATGGAAAATATGTCTTCAATGAAAAACTGACCCGGACCAAAGGCTGAAAATTAATGGATGTAATATATATATGCATATGTGTGTATTTAATTATTTTCGATGTATGTTATAGAATATATATAGCGTTCACTATGCACCAACAGCTTTGGTGATACAAAGTTGTATCTGGGGGTTCACGAACTAAATACACCACTGCTGAAGAGTAACCTTCTTCAGTGTCCAAGTGGTCTCTTGTTAGACTGGCCTTCTGATGACGGGGATATTGGGGTTCATATCCCGGTCGGATTCACAGAGAATGGTTTTTACAAAATGGTTTCCCACTCGCCTTCCACGCAAATTTGGGTGTATTAATTCTAAATTGCTTCCTTTCTCATTTCTGGCTCATTATAGTAAATATCATAAACGCGTATAACAAGGAGTAAGACGCGGTGATAAAAAAACCCTCACCAAATTAGCCAATGCAGCATAGCTAAGATCATCATCTTCCCATTCGACCCTACAATTACCTTTCAATTACTTGTGTTGATATAATCGATCCATCCAAGGATTTGAAGGAGAGAACTGTTAAACAATTAATAGAGGAGTAGGAAATTTTTTGTGGCACACGTGTGGGTGGTATCGGTATGATTGGAAAACTTTACAGTACTGCATTTAAATTTTAAGAGTTATCAAGGGAGGACCTTCTAGATCACCCAACTCGTTAAAGTTATAATCATCCCTGTGATTAGTTACACTTTGAGGCAAACATCTTCTCCGCTCCTTTAGTATAAATTGCAAGTAATCCTGGATGAATCCTTCGGTTATGCCAATAGCACGAGCATCGTAGCTGCAGAACCCCGCGTTGCCAAATGTGGTAGATCTGTCTGCTGCATCATTAATATCTTATGATATAGCCTTGTTAGCTTTTATCAAAGAAGTGACCTCTTTTATTATTTTGAATTTGTAGAATTCTTGAGAGGACTGAATTGTATCCATTCAGAGAGTTATTAAACATCTTCCATAATTAAAAAATTTGATTTGTATCCATTTTCACTATATCCACAAAATCCTGAATTGTATCCATTCTGAATGGTCTGCATTCAGACATTTTCTTAAACAAGCATTACAAATAAAAAGTTTGATATGGATCCACTAGGATTATTTGCATTATATCCACCAAATCCTGAATTGTATTTATTTAATTGTGGTGCCACATGGCAGGTAGATGGCAGCAATAAATTCTCTACTAAACTCAGTACATATTTACTAGAGAGCAGCACAAGCAAATTGTTAATATATAAATAAAAAACATATTAACTTGTTGGTTTTTCTTTTAAAATAATAATAAAATGGCACTTTACAAATGAGTTATTTAAAAAAATAATTATGATTTAGTTTAAAATTAGTAAATGGGGAAATATTTCCTAAAATGAATTAATTATTTAAGGGTAATTTATGGATGTCAGTCTTAGGTCTGACAGTGTGCATCAATATTTACCACTAGACCGAACACGGTCGTTCTTAGCGTCATTATTTTCATCAGTCACAGTGCTTGCGTGCCCTACAACTAATCGGTGATTATTTTATTGAAAACTATCTTTTTATTCAATTAAGATAATCTGGACACTTGAATTGAACCCTATACCGTTGGCTTTGCGTGCCAATGCCCTACCACTGAGGTGCATAAACTTGACCCCACCCATGGAACCATTAACGACTGTACCTAATGCAATCGTTACTGCTGCTTAATAAAGAAAAAATTCATTAGTGCCACATTTTTGTGGAAGCTATATGTCAAAATCATTGGGTGGGGCCAGGTTAGCGTCAACCTGAATCCACCCACCATCTTGCGGTGTAGCACTAACGACAAAAACTAATGCAATTGTTAGTGTTGCTATGTAAACAAGACAATTCCGTTAGTGTTACATGTTTGTGAAAGTCATAAGCCGAAATGTTTTGGCGGAGCCAAGTTGACGTTAAACTGACTCCACCCACCATCTTGCGGTGTAGCACTAACGAAAAATTCTATTGCAATCATTAGATCTACTATAGTGCTACTCAGAAGGAAAAAAAACGTTAGTGCCAATTTTACGTTCAATAAACAGCACTAACGTAGCACTGACGATTGCATTGGTTTTTGTTGTTAGTGCTGCATCGTAATATGGTGGAAGGGGCCAGGTTGACGTCAACTTGGTCCCACCCAATGATTTTGTCTTATATCTTCCACAAAAAAATATAGCACTAAAATTTTTTCTTTACTGAGCAGCACTAAATATTGAATTAGGTGCGGTTGTTGATGCTTTCATGGTTGGGGCCAAGTTTATGCACTTTAGTGATAGAACATTTGCACGCAAAGCCAAAGGTCCAGGGCTTTATTCACGTGTCCAGGTTTTATTAATTTAATAAAAAAAAATGTTTTCAATTATATAATCACTGTTTAGTTGTAGGGCACACAAGCGCTGGGACTGACGAAAATAATGACGTGAAGAGTGACCGTGTTCAATCTCGTAGATACTGATGCACACTGCCAGTCCTAAGACTGATATCCGTAAATTATCCTTAAATTTATTTATTTAATTAAATGCTTACCATGCACTTATTTTTAAAAATAATTATGATTTAGTTTAAAATAACTCATTTGTAAAGTACCCTTTTATTTTTGAAGAAAAACCTATAAGTAATTTTTTGTATTAACGTAGTGATAGTGCTGATCTCTAATAAATATGTAATGAGTTAAGTAGAGTCTTTGCTGCTGCCATCTACCAGCCATGTGGCACCCCATTTAAATGGATACAATTCAGGATTTTGTGGATATAATGCAAATAATTACAGTGGATAAAAATCAGTATTTTTGTTAAAGTCATTTATTTTAAAACTGTCTTAATGAAGACCATTCAGAATGGATACAATTCAGGATTTTGTGGATATTATGAGAATGAATACAAATTAGACTTTTTATTTGTGGTTCTTGTTTAAGAAATACTTGAATGGATACCATTCAAAATTGATTCAGCTCCCCCGAATTATTTTATACAGTTCACCTCACGCTGACTATTCTCCCACGGGGCAGGATTTGAACATTCCAGTAAATGGATGAAACAATCTCACCTCTCTCTCTCTCGGTATATATTTTTTATTCCTTCTGAATATCATAGCTCATCTTCATATCTTCTATCGTGACATTGGTCATGTTCTACATCTTGTACCTTAACCAAATTTGACTATTTTAAATCAATAATAATAATAATGTTATTTATCATAAATAAATTAATATAAGGGTAGTCTACTTAAGACAATAGATATAAAATTTACAAATGTTGGAAAAATTTAATTAAAAATGGGAATAGTTTTCCATGAAAAAAAGAATAGTTTTTATTTTACAAATAACAAATAAGTGTAAGTTAGCTTACAAAGATTTTTTAAAATTTAAATATTGTTAAATAAATTTAAACAATTTATTTTAAAATTTAATTATAAATTGTGACGATTGTTATTAACAATATGGTGTTTGTTTTTATGAAGAAAACATAGCCTACAAGCGCTTGTTTTCTCAAAATATATTTTTGAAAATTGTTTTTGAAGCTCTAATATATAATACGAGAAAGTTTGTGTGATTGTGTTTTACCATTTATTAATCTTTCTCTTTTCTTAAATCATCATATGTAAATACATTTGTAAACTTTAACCCAACATTAAATTTAATATTAATTCATATTTTTATAGGTACAATACCTTTTGATTCTCAAATCTCAATTTTTATTCATCCTAGCCTTCTTATGTTGAATTTACATTTTTGACAATTTGTTTGAAATTTTTTATTTAAAACAAATATGATGTAAGTCATATCTTTAGTATGATTTAAACGTTCCTTATTACTTATCAACTGAGAATGTTTTCTAAATTAATTTTCCACTCCACCTCCGCGCAAATGGAGGTTTCCTAAACTTAATACATTTCTACCTCCATCCGGTCTAATTTGGTATGTATTATATATATATATATATACTCTCAAGGGGTGTTTACTCTCTGGTAATGTAATTCAATTCTTAAAAATAAATTAAATACATGCCAGCTATAATTGATCTTGATATTTATGTTTCCTATGATTTTCTCCTACAATAAATCCATCCTAATTATTTATTTTTCCCAAGAAAAAAATATCTCATACACTTTCTTTCCAAATCAATATCCAATATATATATATATATATTTTTTTATCAAGTACTAACACAAAATAAGGAATCTAATTGGGACTTGCACATATTAAAACACAACAGTTCAATTTTGAGTTGATGCACCCTCTAACTGTATATTTTGGGTCATGATTCACTATTCTATAGTAAATACTAGACTATTTTCAATTGGTACTTACTGAAATGTGTGTCACAAACAATAATAACAATCAATGCAAGAGTAAACTAAAGGCTTTTATATCCTTTAAATTGAAAAATGACAAATGGAAATGGGAATCGAACTTGGAATCTTTGGCTTAGTACGTCAGTAACAAGTCTTTTAGCTGTACATTCCTTTTAAATAAAACATACTGCAGCTTAAAACTATAAAAATTAAAATTGGGGACATTTGTGTATGCCTATATCTTAAAAATATTGAATTTTAATGCAGAGTAATCATACTTTCCCTAAACAGTTTTCTACTATCCTTTCACGCAGATGTGGGTATATTTACTCTAAATTTAACCTTTATAATTCTTACCCTACTAACTGAACTAGTATAATTGCGTGTAACCCAAAAGGGTAGTAAGACGTGATGCTAAAAAAAAAATAATTAAGTATTATATTAGGCATAACAAATATTATTGAAATGATATATTCTACTAATATCATAAATGCGAAAGTTTGTGTTTTTGGATGTTTGTTACTCAATCACACCAAAACTGCTCAACGGATTCGAATAAAACTTTGTACGTTGGTAGAGTATATCCTAGAATAACATATAGGACTATTCCCAACCTTTGATTTTACATTAATTTTACATAACTAATGTCTAAACCTTTTTTTATATAATATCATGTATAATATTTCTCTGTAAAAGAAATATATATGATTTAAGTTATCAATTATTAATTTAATTTTTTTTAAAGATTAGTTAAAAATTAAAAGATTTGATCAATTATTGCGGGCGAAGCCACGACGGATAAAAGCTAGTTTAGCAATAAAAATTATGCCGTTATGTAACTACTGTGGTTATTATAGGGCTCCTAACTCTCTCCTTTCAAATACTATATTGGTACGCCCTTTTTTAAAAAAATATTTAATAGCATTTTTTTATAAATCTGTCCTTGAACATGTGGGTATTATTGTTCCCTTTTCTGCCTCTATAAATACTAAAATATTGTCTATAAGCAGCTCAACAAACTCAAACTCATCCCTCTTCGCTGTTGTATAAGTAGCTCAACAAACTCATTCCTATTGGCTATTGTACAAGCAGCTAGCTCTTGATTTACATACATTATTTTTTATATCGTGGAATAAAAACCAAAATTATAGAGTCCTTTAAGGACGTTCTTATCACTAAGTAGCAGACTTTCAGTTTGTTTACTGTGGACTCTTCACCAAATTGTTTATTGTAACCTCTGGTAAACCAAGATTATGTTTTTCATATTTTGTAAGCCATGTGTTTTGATGTATTTCAGTGCTAGCCTTGAGGTCTCTACTGTTGGCTAGCAATTTAATAAATAAAAGTAAAAATTAGAATGAAATGAAAAATTATTGATATTAATATTATTTTTTAACTTAATTCAATTTAGTTCTTTTAATGAAATTTATATAAGTAATTTCATAGCACGTACAACTTTAGGTCTTGCAGTTAAATATCTAAAAATAATTTAGTTTATATATTTTTTGAAGAATTTAAATTTTAGTTTTCTTTCTTTCTATGTATATATATAGTTTAAGCTATCAAGGTCTGGAAATCGTATAGAATGCTCCCCGACATAAAATGAATATATATCACAATCCTATTAATTTCCTTATTTGATATCACACCGACGCTGTGTGAATTGTTGTGTTTCTGTTTGGGTGGTATTATCCTCTAATGCAGTGGTTCCCAAACTTTTTTTTTAGATGACACCCCTTGGCCATGACTAAAAGTTTAATATACTCCCAAGATAAAAAAACAAAACAAATGACAGGCTTTAAAAATATACCACGTATTAAATAATTGATCTATTTAATCTAATGGGAAAGAATATCCGTAGTCAAAATCGAAAGCTGACCACTAGCGCTAGATAATGCCTGGTGGTATGCTTTGGACTGACGCCTCTCTCATTTACTCGTCGACTGGCTCAAGTGTTATAAGTGTAGATCGTGTTGGTCTTCCTGGTCGAGTTGTCTCTTTCGCTGGGGAAATTTTTCTGAGAACTGGGCGTCTCCCACTTGTGATGTCGCAGTGAGTGTCTATCTGCCACACATTGTTAGAACTTATTAGGTCTAGTAGAAACAACGTTTACTTTTTACAGGGTTTCGTTGCTTGTTCGTGTTAATGGCTAATTAACATGTTACATTCTTAACCAAAGAGAAATCATTTATTTAGCTACTGACATACAACTATAAACAAATCATAGTTTCCATGGTGATGTAAGCAAAGAATGATTGTACAGAGGAGCCACTTCTTACACAGGAGAAGAGATGGATTTTTTTAAAGGAAAATCAGGCTTTCTCTGGAAGTTACTATTTTGACTATAACTTGAACCCTTAGCCTTTAAAATGAGTGAAAGTTTGTCAAAATTGGTTCAGCCGTTTTCCCATAATTTCATTAGCCGGACATAGGCTATCTGAGAAAATGTGAGAGTGAGCGTGAGTATGTAAGTGTGAGAGTGAGTATGCGAGAGTAAGTGTGAGATAGTGAGTATGAAAGTCTCTTGGAGATTGAGAGTGAGCGAGTGTTATCGAGTGAGTGCGGGAAAGAATGTGTGAAAGGTATAGAATGAGAAAGATAAGATGTGAGTGTGTGTGTGTGTGGAGAGATACAGTGTGAGATATAGAGTGAGAGATAAAGGGTGTGTGTATGTGAAAGAGAGTGTGAAAGAGTATTTCAGCTAAATTGACTATTTAACCTTTTAATTTGAGAATTAAAGTTAGTATTGTTTATTTAAATGTGACTTAACGATAACAATGTTTCCCCAGTCTAGGAGATTAATTCCCTCAATTAAAATATATCTAGGTAAAAGATGTGCTAGGACCAGCTATTGTAACAGACATTTTGTGATTAGAGAAAAATACTCAAAAATAAAGAAGGAAAAGTATCCATGCAAACAAAATTATAATATATTTCTAAACTACTATCAATGGTTTGGTTTGTTTGATATGTATAGATTTTTCCCATAATTTTGTATTTTTTCTACCATACAACTTAAGTAAATGTCGAGTTATTATTTTTAACCAAAGAGAAGTAAATTATTTACAGGTAATACCATGCACAAATAAAGGTTTCCATGACGATTCCAAAAATAATGAAAAGCTGAAAATTCTCTGAGAAAATAAGATTTTCATTGGAAACTATTATTTTTCCTGACATCCTAAGCCCATAGACATAAAAATGAGAGATCATTTGTCAAAATCATTTCAGTCTTTTTCTCATAATTTCAAATACCGGAAATGGGCTTATCAAATTATAGATAAGATTCAAGAGCATTTTATCGTTTTAGAACTTATAATACATACCAAAACATATTCAAACATAATTTTATCAGGCATGAAACAAAACAAACTATATTTTCACCAACTTAAAAACTTAATATTTAAATTTTTTCAATAATTATGCTAAATATTTCTCCAGATTAGACATCTCGATTTAGATGTGTTATGGTCAGCATCCAAATATAAATGTTCATCCAAAAAGAAAATTGTGATTGGCTCGGACCAACAAGTAAAGATTTCGTTATTACCTTTTAGCCAAAGAGGTATATTTTAATTGAGGCATCAAATTGCAAAACTTGTCTTATCCATCATATGTAGTTTTATGATAATCACAAAAAACCTGTAGCTTAATACTGTTTATATATTTTTCATCCATTTAACTTGTAAGCTTCAATTTAACGCTTACTTACCTTAAACATGTCATTATAAAATAATATTTTTCATAATAAACACACCATTATATATTAAAATCTGGATAATGCAGGTTTTACTGCTAAACAATGGTTAAGTCGAGTTTTACAGACATAGGATATGGATTATACAGGTTTTGGTGCCAAATAATACGGTATTTAATTTTTCCAATAAACTGAATTACTTTACAAAAGAAGAGCAAATAAACTTGATACAGCCTATCAACATTGAATTTTTTTTCGAAATTAAAAAAACAACAATCTTATGTCAAAATTATTGCATATTTTTAAAGCTGTTATATGATAAAAGCATCAACATCTTCGTGAAATTCACCTTCTTCCTGGTGATTTATGTCCGCACCAACTTCTACAGGAGGCATTGCCCTTTGACCGTAAATTACATTGCTTTAATATACCAACTTTTTGAGGGTCCTCCATTCATTCCCATAATGTTTTTTTAGGTGTTTGTCCACATCTTAAAGCTTGTTTTTGACTGAAACTACATTTGGTACAGGATTGGGGTCAATCTTATCGATCATTTTATCTTTTTGTAACATTGCTTTGGCAGCATCACTGTCAGAATTGTAGTTCACTTCCCCTCACACGAAAATGTTTTCCTTTTTACTTATGGATAACAAAATTCGATTGGTGAGAGGTAACTGAAATTGCCACTTTCCAGGATGTTTAAGAACTTTTATAAAAGCAGCCTTCCAGTCTAGCACAGGAAAGTCTGTTCCTAGATTCCTTACATTACCTAAAAGATTAAATATTGCATTCTATGTTGTCTTTGGGCTTTACAATAGTCAATCTTGTTGCATTAAAACTAAGCTGCCCAAACATAGCCTACACAATAAAGTAAACAAACGTTAAACAATATTATTTCTATATATCTGTTGGACATCTGGTGGAAATTAAATATTATCCAGGTATACCAATGTTGATAGAAAATATAGGTAATTAACTTGAACATACTTCATAAAGATTTTTTTAATGCATTCATTGTGGTAGTATTTACTAACTATTATTGTTGGATATTACAAGTTTTGAAACCAAACAATAAAACATAGATGTCACATGGAGTATAAAACAGATTTTGCTTCAACTGAATTACTACTGGATATTGAAAGTATTGTAGCAATATTATGACTGGATAAGATCAGTTTTTCAGAATCCCTCGGTTTTAAAAGCTTATTTTTATTGGATTAAAACAAGTTTTGCCAACAAATGTTAATTAATTTATATAGAGTAGTATACCCTAAATCCAAAACCACTGCCATCTCATATTTTTACATTTTTGGACATGACAAGTTTTGAATCTTAAAACCTCATTTAGAAATTTACAGCAATGCAGCAAATAACGGTATCCATGGTGATTAAACAAATAACGAAAAACTGAAAATTCTATGTGAAAATTGGGTATCGTGGAAAACTAATATTTTTACCGACATCCTGGACTCCTAACCATTAAAATGAGTGATCGTTTGTCAAAATTTGTTTATGTATATTATAAAAAAACGTAGTTTGGTAGAATGGCAATTAATTGATTGGTACACTTCTTTAGTCAATTAAACAATATAAATTATGAATATAACAAGGAATTAATTGATTAAAGGAGAAACTGTTAAATCAAGAAATCAATCAATCATACAAACATAATTACATTCCTAAAATAACCTCAGAGGTTGTTAAAGGGCAAAAATTTGATTTCACAAATGGGTAAAAATTTAGATTTGTGCAAGATACTATTAAGCGGCAACATAATAATGTAGAAAATTACTGAAAAACTATTTTAAGAAATGTGAATTGTCAAATGATTAGAATGGGCGCGTTAATACTATGATTAAAGATAACTACAACCAATCACATGAATGATCAATTATACCAATAATAGCCTAAGAAAAAGTCAACAAGGAAATTTACACATTTATAATACAATTAAAAAAAAGAAGTGATTGATAGAAAATTAGCTAATTGACTAGATATTTAATTTGTGAAACTGTCACATGCAAAAATTGCTGATAATATAATATACATGAAACATATTAAAATAGAAATGAAAATATAAATAATAACATAGTTACACAAAGCTATAATAAGTCTTAGAATAATATTAAGAACTTGTTATTTGAGTCTAAGGATTCAAATGCTTGTGTTAACAATCGAAAGGACTCATTAAAGAATTGTTGTAATAACAGATGTCATTCAGATTATTCTTAATAGTTATAATATGTTGAAAACATATATGCTGTTTATATATATATATATAAAATATTGGTTGCTATAAAAGAATTGTAATAGACTAAATATGTTGATTGAATTAAAGTCACGTTCCTTACCTGATGTTTTGATTTCTCTCCTTAAAAAATTTGTTCCAATTCTTGGCTAGGTGACGACATATTTCGGCGAATTACGTCATCCTTAGGTCTTCATATTGGGATTGAGATGTTATCCCTGTTGTTAACACAGTGCAATCCATCCTTATGTGTATGACTTTAACTGAAAATTATTACATTTTTTTTATGTATATTCATTAAATTAATCCTCTCATTTTATTGTAAAATTTATGTTTTTAATTCGAACTATAGTAAACACCAAGAACTGAACAGTGCCTCACGACAATAAACAAAATATATTCTAAGAATATAATATATATCCTATATTAGTATTCCTTATTTACAAAAAGTATCAAACACCTTAGCTCTGTCAGTAGTGTGTCTGTCTACTGAGTTAAGAGTCCTATGTTTAATTCCCGGAATGGCCGAAAAATGTACCATTGATGAAATGTATGTTTAACCTTCCACAGTGAGGAATTAACGGCTGGGGACTTGAAGTTGTGCCTGTCTTAGTCTTAATTTAGATAAGGCATACGAAGCTACGAAAGGCCTAGCAAGCAGGTAGTGGGAAAAAATATGACTTGAATACAAACCTGGCATAGGCCACAAGCTGGAAACAGCTAACCAACTCACTTTCGTGGCCAGCCTGTATAGGACCGTAATGGCTTAGCAAATGAAATGAGATCCACACGGAATAAATGTTTATTTGTCCAATCTATAGTTTTGTAGTGATCGTATAGTGGCTGCTTTGTTGGTTAAAATAATAAAACTGCATTTATTTAAATTCTTATTTATTATTCACTTGCACCAATTATTTAGCTAATGTGTTAAATTAATTTTAAAAATTGTATATTTAAATTACTATTTATTATATTGGTTGGCTTCTAGTACTTCACTTGATACACGTCACGCGTCTGGGTTAGTGTGAGAGTGGCCGTCAGCAGATTTAAGATAAATTCACAATATCCATTGCTTTGGCCGTGATGTAATATAACTCCTACTAGCTATCTCGTCTGATATTTTTTGATATAATAATTAGATCCACGGCGACTATCCGAGCAGCTAACCTGAGGTGTCGTTAAGTGAGTTACAAAAATATGACACCCCAGAGTTGACCCGGGAGCGTCCTTGGCCTAAGCCCGGTGAGACAGGAGTAACGAGTCTCCTAATCGACTCAACAGATATTTTTTAATATAATGAAAACACTCCCTCCCATTGGTCCTTGTGACCCAGTATGGACGAAGTATCCAAACTGTCCGCTGGACCATTAGCGGTCCCATACAAGGGAAGAAAATTACCCCCCTTAACAGTTTGTAGGAAGCTATTATTGTTTGGAGGCGACTCTCACAATATTCCTCAATACTTGGCTAGCAGGTTCTTAAACTTTCAATATCCCGTTACTGCCTACAAGGTTGCCATCTTATTTTCTAAAGTGTTAAAAAGAATTGCAGCAAACATATTAATAAACTTTACACTAATCTAAAATACTATGTATACATTTTATTTGGTCAGGATTAATAAACAAAGTTGCTTGTTCAAATCATTTGAAAAAAAGTTGAGATCATATTTTAAACCAATTTTAATCCAGGCCCAGCTTTTTTTCTTGCAATCTTTGCTGAGTGTAGTAAAAGAAGAAGAATAAAAATGCTTCCATTATAGAGTTAGCTCAACCTATAATTGGTTACTTTTTTGAAGCATCAAACAGGAATAAACTCATCATTTTGAAATTTCTATGGTCATTAATAATGCCAGAAGGGTATTATTAACTAATACAGTATAACTGGCATGATATTTATTTTCAAACGCATAAGTGATTACGAATTTAGATTGGTAGCCACTAATTATTTTAAAGGTTAAAAAGGGGCAAAACACACAAAGAATAAGAGGAGATTTTTGCAAGTATTTTAAATTAGAATAGGAAAATACAATAAGTTTTTGGCAGTAAGAACAGTATCTGATTGTTAAAAAACTTAATGAAATACTTTAATTTATTCATACAAGTAATGTGATTTTCAGTTATCACTTTTGAGATAATATCCTCAACACCTACAAAATAATATTGATTATAAAGTGAAATCCTATAAATGATGACTGCAAAAAAATATATGTTTGCATTTTAGAAATCCTTTTTCCTGACAAAATCCTAATTTTCTTTTTGTTTATTCATATGTGAATGTGAAACATTTTTCACTTTAAATTATTAAAATATTGTCGCACAGCATGAGAATGGCCATGGTTGGATTAAGCTCTTATAGGCCCCTAGGATATAAAACTAAACCAGTGATATTTTCAAAATGAAAAAATGAGCTAAGGAAGAATTAAATTTATTTTTACATGGCTAACAACAATTATTAAAATTCAAACATTCACTTTGCAGAATTTAGAGATTTAGAGTACTTATACTTAGATTCAGCACTCACAAATGGAAAAAACTTTCCACGTAATCTTTGAAGGCCCTTCATTTGGTGGAGGCTCCTGGGATGTAGACCCTAATACCCATATATTGAGTTGAATATGTAGGGAAAACGATTTAAGGGCAGTATTTCTACAGTTTTTATGTTAAATTATTTTTTTGTCAAAATAAGCCAAATAATTTTCCAGTAGAATCGTATAGTTTAATTTTATTTACATGACGACCTCAACAGTTCTCGAATATCTGTTAAGGGTGTCCTAAAATTAAATGACAACATTTTCTTTTCATTTAAAAAGTTTCTCGTCTAATGTCGGTATGCTCATGACAACCATTTTTGATATCATCATGTGAAGAAAACTAAACTCTTTGTTTCTACTGAAGAAATATTTTAATTATTTTGGCAAAAATAAAAAAGTTTTACTATAAAAACTGCCATAATACTCCTCTTAGATTGCGTTCCTTATATCCCCACCTTAATACGGCCCAGACTATTTATTACTAGCATCCTAGTATCATAAGACTGGCGAACTCTTATTTGGGGAAGTCGTAAGGATTAGTGATGGAGGGATCGTTGAATTTACTAAAAAAGGACAATGCTAGTAGAGAAAGAAGAAAATTCCCGCTGCTAGGTTGATCGTCGTGCAATAGTGAGTAGATATTCTTCCCTTCACGTCTTATGACAATGAAGTTTCCCTCTTATAGTCTTACACCTATCGTGCAACGAAGAAATTGCCTTGGGAAGAGGATATCATATTAATTGAATACGTTCAGAAACTTTTCCTCACTAATTAAAAATCAAGCAGGTCAAAAGGGACCGGGTAAAAAAGATTCAGGATAAGGGTGAAACTTTTCAAGAAACTTGTCAGTAAGTTGCTAGCTCAGTGTCATGCAAATCCTGGTCCGTGGGCCGCGTATGGCTCTCGATGTTATTATGGTTTCGTCCGGATGTGATGCTAATGATAATGGTTGTGTGGTTTCAGTAGAAGTATTAAACCTACTCTTAGCCTGATTAACCAGACCATGGTTATAATAGGAACAATTCCCCACCCACTTCAATGGCTGGATGGTTTAACGCACCACTCTCGTAGTAGACTAGACTGCCGATGACAGGGATATATATATAGGTTCAAATCTCGATTGGGTGCACTGAAGATGGTTACAAAATTAATTGTTTTCCGCTCTAAATCCATGCAAATTCGGATCCACATCCTACAAATATAACCTCCCTACTACCTAAAACTATTAGAGTTATTAGTACATAAGTGTAGAGGAACTGCGAGTAATATGGGATACCATTTACATTTTCAATAATATTAAGGCGTATTTTCACATTTTGTCCTTGAGTTCCAAATCAAACTTATAATTAATATGTTTTTAAGTATTTTTAGTGTTTAAAGCAAAATTAATAACTTTGAAAGTCCTGTGGCAGCACTTAAAAGAGATGTGGAACAATTAAGGGCAATATGGAATAAGGAGGGAATAATGGAATACTACACATTTTATATTTTAAATTTTTTTACTAAAACTAACAAATGTTTCATAAGAAAGAGTAAAAAAAAACCATGCAAATATTATGTGTAAAACAATAAAATAGTAGGTGACCTGGTGGTCTAGGGGTAAGGTGTCAGACTTCTATGCTGGCGGCCGGGGTTCGATCCCCGGTCCCGGCAAAGATTTATCTGAGAATGTGAGGAATGCCAGGTCTCCACAGTGGTTCGGATTCCACGTTAAACTGTAGGTCCTCCATTTCATCTCACAATCACCCTACCATTACACATTAGCGTAAGTGCGTATAAGCCGAACGGGTAGTAAGACGCGGTGCTAATAATAATAATAATAATAATAATAATAAAATAATAATCATAAAGAATAATTGAAATAATACATTATAATAAAAAATACTTAATTAATAATTATTAATAATGAACTATTAAAATATAATATACTAAAATATAGTGTCATGTTGCATTGTTATTTTAACAGATTTTTTAGGTGTTAAGAAAAATGCTTAAGCTCACGCTGACAAAAAAATCACTTGCCAAATACTTGAATGTGCGGGCATTATGGAATAGTAGTATTCCTTATTGACCAACTCGCCATTTTGGAAAAACAATATTTTTGTTAGGCTATAATAAAATTACAGTAAAATAAAGTTTTAACTAAAGATACGCATGAGTGAACCTTAACCTAATGAATTGATTAGCATTAATAAGGACAGTAGAGTAAAGAAATATATCGTGATAAACGCAAGCCTGCAAAAGTTTTTGTGACAGCCAAAACAAACAATCGTCTCTCACCAAACAATCAGTTGATCTGTAGAAGTGTCGAAGTCACTAGCTGTTCGAAATTGTTTTCTGTAATAGTTGAAATAGTTAACGATGTATTGTTACACTTATTATATGAGAAACAATAGTATTCCGTATTGCCTGAATATTCCATAATACCCGCATCTCCTCTATAATACGAACGGATAGTGAGACGCGGTGCTAAAAAAAATTATCTTCGAGAAAAATACTTATTTTACCGATGGGGATCAAACGCGTGACCTCTAGATTAGTAGCCAAGGATTATGACCACTAGACCACACTTATGTGCTAAAGATAAAGCAAATATGAGATCAGAATTTAATTAAAACAATATCATATGTGTGAATATTAGTAATGGCAATTATTCATGACATGATTGTTTGACCCATTTTTTGCACCATGACTTTCTGCCAACCGATATCCAAACTCTTCCAACGTTTACACTAATAGTGCTTGTTCAAGCTCCGTGGTGTAGTGGTCAGTGCACCTGACTACGCACCTAGGGGTCCTGGGTGCAATTCCCGGATGGTACCTTGGGTATTTTCCTCTCAAGGGGAACTATACCAACGGTCACCAGAGGTTAGTAAATTAGCCTTAAGTTAGTTTTAAGATTCCCACTGGCTTACACCTTCATATTAACTATCATCACATCATTTCCCTTTGGGCACGTGTACAGTAGCCCCGTGGCTTCTTTGGTGCTGACTGACAACTCACAGCTGACTTCTGACAGTCAAAATTTAGGTATATACCTAAATTTTGACTGTCATAAGTGTCAGCTGGTAAACACATATTTTGCAGATCATCTGGTTTGGAGTAGGGATACATAATTTGGTCTGGTAACTATTTAAAACTGTCTGCTGCGTGCTGTGAGCTGTCAGTCATCGCCAAAATAGCCATGGGGCTACTGTAGACAGCCTCCATGGGTGTACCTGGACAACGCTCTGTTCCACTAGAGCGGCCAATATTCTATATACAGGCGACCGGACTGAAAGTCATGTTTCTTCCGGTAACTAATACCATACACTAAGAAATATTTAAAAATGAGGTTAGAATGAATCAGTTATAACGCAAGTATTATTATTATTATTATTATTATTAGCACCGCGTCTTACTACCAGTTCGGGCTATACGCACTTACGCTAATGTGTAATGGTAGGGTGATTGTGAGATGAAATGGAGGACCTACAGTTTAACGTGGAATCCGAACCACCGTGGAGGCCTGGCATTCCTCACATTCACAAGATGTCTTGTCAGAGGTGAAGGAAGAGTTTTGTAATCAGATAAATCTTTGCCGGGACCGAAGATTGAACCCCGGCCGCCAGCACAGAAGTCTGACACCTTACCCCTAGACC
>CABFOW010000418.1:67676-99195 GCA_902141385.1 Timema californicum
TAAAATTCCTATTCAAACCAGGTGGTTGGAAGTGTTTACTTTTATGAACAACAAGCTTCAACCTCTTAAAAACCTGCAGTTGCTATGCGAGTTTATACGTTGCCTGCCTGCCACGAGTTCTTCAGTTGAGAGACTTTTTTCAATAATACATTACTGGGGGAGTGAAAAAACCCAAATGAGTATTGGGACATTAAAGGCTGTTATGCAGGTCTACACCAATTTTGACGAAACCTGTATGGAAATGTTCCAATACCTGAAATCTAAAGAAAAGCTTCTAAAAGCAATTCATAGCTCAGATAAATATGAATGTTATGATTATGAAGCAAAAGCCAGCACAAGTAGCTCCTAAATTGTTATTTTAAAATTCACTTTCTCTTTATTGAGTTTTTTAAGTACTGTAGTCCTATGTTTTATTTACCAATGGGTTTGTACACGTGATTAGTCCTAAAATATTTATTTTTACAAGCTATTTTTTTAGAATTTTTAGGCACAAGTTTTATTTACAAAAAGACTATGTGCACAATAATAAAAGCCAATCTAATACTTGATGTACTTAGTTTTGACTTTATGTAACCCGCTCTCTTAAACTAGTATTCAAAAGGGAATTTTAATAAATGGTTTTATCTCTAAACTATTTTTATTTCTCTATTTCTATTATTTTTCTTCTATCTACTCTATACAAAAGTTATACACGCACGTCGCACACCATGCTACTCGTATATGTGATATATTTTAATGTCCTGTTTTTTCTAAAAAAAATTATGGTCACCGTACCTATAACGCAAGTGTACAATCATTTAGGAAGAGAAAAATCTCAGTACACTCAACTGTCATTTGATGCCCGACCTCCCCATCGCTGATACGCTAAAATAGGGAAAATTGATGCTTTTATCTACCTGCACAGTGGTGCAGTTGTTTAACATATTGCAAGTAATGATATAACACCGTAGCTTTGTCATGATTTTGATTATGAACTCATAAGTAGAAATCTGGCGTGGTTTCTAAATATAACACCCATGAGAAAGTAAATTTACCTACCTCAGTGTCGTAACACGCTGGCCGTATTGAGATTGACTGTCGAGGACGTAGTGATAGAGTTTGCATCTCGGTAGGGTGAACTGGGGATTTTTTTCCCCTCCTAAACGGTGTTTTACTCTTCCTCCACTCAAATGCGGACTCACTTCCTCTAAACTCAACCCTATTAATTCCTAATCCACTATCGTAATTAGTATTTAAGTGCATAAACAGAACGGATAGTAAGACGCGGTGCTAAATAATAATAAAAAAAGAAGTATATGTATTTCAATGGGGTTGTATATATATATATATATATATATATATATATAAGTAGCATAAAGAACGAGTACACCAACTAGTATCAAATAAAAGTACTGAACATTCATGTTCCTAGAATTTAAAAATGCTTATTTTTACATCAACTTGAAGATTTGTTTATGAAAATATATTATATATAAGCAGAAACAATATGTATAGTATGGACAGAGTCAGTATCGAATGGTTGCTAAAGGAGTGCGGTTTGAAAGGGAACCCAATAGGTCAATGTGAAAGAAGCGTGTTACGTTGGTTTGGGCATGTAACGTGTTGAGAGATTGGGTGCGGATCGAGTGACGAAGCAAATATATGAAGGTAGAGTGTGTGGATTATTATTATTATTATTATTATTATTATTAGCATCGCGTCTTAATACCCGTTCGGGTTGTACGCACTTACGCTAATGTGTAGTGGTAGGGTGATTGTGAGATGAAATGGAGGACCTGAAGTTTAACGTGGAATCCGAACCACGGTGGAGGCCTGGTATTCCCCACATTCTGGGTGGATCAAAAGAAAGGTGTAGGCCATGTAAGACGTGACTAAACTCCATAAAAGAATGTGTGAATAAAAGAAACATTAAGAGGTTTAAGAATAAAATAGCATGCATAAAATGCATGGTTTGTCAAGTGTGGATAAAACTATTGAGGATGTTTATTGAGATATATACAATTTCTTGCCTACAGCGTAAGGTAACTGGCTGATTATGAATCTCTGTTTGTAATATATATGTATATATATACAGTTTTCAACCAATTTTGAGTAAAATTTGATCAATTATGAGATTTATCAATTATTTGAAGATTATATTTCATTGAAATAACTTTGAATATCCACCAACACAAACGTTTATAAATTCATGAATGCCAAGATTTATTGACCGATTTGACCAAATTTAAAACTAGTGTGTCGCTAAAGAACAAGCTTCTAAATGGAAATTCCTTAGTGAAACCAAAGTTGAGATCGTAGTATGAAAAATGGGTTTACCTCAAGTATACATTTCATAAATAAACAGTCAGTAATATGTGATGCTAAATAAATATTACAACACAATCACACAAACTTTCCCATACTTTGTATTATAACTTATAATAAAATGTTACAAAAGTAAGTTTTCAATAAAGTTTTCCTCGTTAAAACAAACACATTATCGTGTCAACTACAATAAAAACGTTGTATATATAATTATTAAACCAAATGTATAGATGTTTTTAGTGAATTTCAAACTTAAAAAATCAGTTTTTTTGTAAGTTAGCCTAAAATTTTTAATTTGAAAAATATAAACTTATTCTTATTTATCATGAAAAACACCTATTTTGAACTCTATCTTCTAATGCCAAAAATGCTTCAAATTGTCTATAATTTGGTCGTAAATTAACCTTAAATTAATTTATTTTAGAAAAATAAACAAAATATGTTGTTTTATATGCAAAAAAATCCTCTGATACTAATTTTTAATAAAATCATTTGGGTGGTTTAGATAAAACTCAAATTATACAAAAATCAGTCATCGGTAAACTACTGTGCTAAATAATGATTTTTTTTTCAGATAGAAAGTCAAATATATATATATACACACAAATATTTGACATTCTATAAAAATATTATATATATATATATTATAATATAAAGAACTAAACAGATACTGATTATAAATCATATCACTAGAGCCATTTTTTTTAATATTCAAATTTAAAAAATCTAGTCTTCAGTAAACTACCCTAATCGAATCTCCCCCAAAAAAACAAGTCTACAGCTTTATATGTCATGTCAATCACTCTCCAGATATACATTTGAAACAAAATACTCGAGCCTTTCTCAAAATATTTCTTATTTCCAAGAATCAATCATCATTAAACTATCCTTTAACTCACTACATATAAATTTAAACATTGTCATTTTTGAAAAATGTGTATACAAATAAAACATAAATATAATAATAATATTTAGCACCGCGTCTTACTACCCGTTCGGGCTATACGCTTTAAGTACTAATTACTCTAATGGATTAGGAATTGGGAAGGTTGTATTAGAAGAAGTGAACCCGCATTTGCGTGGAGGGAGAGTGGAAAACCATCTAGGAAAAAACGACCCCGGTTCACCCGACCGAGATTCGAACCTCGATCTCCCCGTCCTCAGCAGTCGAGCTCAACACGACTAGCGCGTTAGCCAACTACGCCACCGAGGCTGGTTAAAACATAAATATTCATCATAATCTTGAGAGCAAACATTTTCATATGATAAGGTAAAACACACAAATTGATGACTTATCCTCTAGGTACATTAATAAATAATTCTTATCACAGACAATATTACTATAGATTAATCTACGTAATGGGCCCTACAAACCATTTGATCAAATGACCCAAGTAGCCGCCAGTGAGACATACAACACTTTACAAATAAACTAACCTGTTTGAATACCTGTCTGTAGGCCTATACACTTCTAAGAAAGTTTTCAGGTTAAACACTAAATTAGATATTATAACGTGAGTCCCCGGGCATTCATTGTTCAAGGTCTACCGAGGATAGGACGTGTTCTCGTGGGGTCACTAATGAAGGGGAAGAAAGGAGTGGGTTGAGATAAACGTGATAGAGTGTGAAGGATTAGAGAGGAAAAGAAAAGAGTGGATGAAAAAAAGTAGACTGAGATGAGAGGATATATATATAATATGTAAAAGAGAGTGGCATGATAAAGAGTTTGGAGTGTTATTGAATTCACATTAGCGGACGATGAACTGTTTGAGGCCTTAGACGTGCAATGAATTAGGTTGTCGTTGACAAAAAGGTTGAGATTATAATCCTGGCTGAATGTATTGGGAGTGGCGTTAAATATGGTGGGTTTTCCCCCCCCTCGTCGTTTCACCATTCTACATTCCTTTAAAAACTTTTTTTAAATTCGTTAATAAATTTTGTGTTAAATATATATAAATAGTTTCACATGAACTAAAACATAATATTATTGATGGAATTTTTATTAAATATAATATATATATTGTTTTAAAATCCACAGGAGGCCATACAAACATTAAAATCCGGTGGGGAAACTTAAATGGACGTTAGTACAATATTTGATTGTCTGAATCTAACACTCTTAATAACATAATCCCATTTGGGGATTAGATAAATAGAATATGTTTCTAAAAATACTAACTATAACTTACCTACCTATTAAATAATTACATTATTAAGATAAAGTGATTCCAAAACTTTTTAAATGGCACACCACCCCTACAATTTCTGTAATTTGGAGTGCCAACAAGATAATTCTGAATATTTACTATTTAAGTAAATTTTTAATGGCGCCCAGAATTATAGTAAGAGAGACTGCTGGCGGTCCAGTGCCGCCACCCCTCCAAACACTGTTAAAATATAATTTACCTTGGTTAGTCTTGGTCCCAATATATGTATAAGATTTGATGAGGCCCATCTTTTTCATTCTTTAATTTGTTTGTTTTGTTTGATTTTTCATGGCGTACCGTAATAACTGTACGTACCACTGGTGGTACGGGTACCACAGTTTGCGAATTGCTGCTCTAGATGGTTTTGAATATGCTAGCTATGGTACAGAATTTATTTTAATTGTATATTAATAAAAATAATATTAAAGTGGACATTTATTTAATAAAATTAGTATTTCTAATCAATTACTAGAATAATCTTTATTTAAAGAACACAATTTTTATACTATAAAAATAAATTTCTCATTCTGAAATCAAATGAAAGCAATAAATAATTTGAAGAGTCACTAAAGTGAAAATAAATTTAATCTTTTTATTCAGGAATCAAGTTCTTAAAATAATTAAATGCCAAGAAATAAAAATGTGGTTCCATAAAATTGAACTCGAAACACAATCAATTTAGTTGGAAACTTCAGGCAAGATACAAATATCTATACAATATCTATACTGTAAGCATTAAAAGTATCGAAAGAAAAATATCGATACCGTAGTAGTATCGATAACAGCAAGAAGACTATCGGTATCGAAATTTTAACCTGAAAAATTCTTTTTTATATACAGTAATAATAATTCCAATTTTTGAATCATAACTGTATCTTCATATTTATTGAAACACTGAAAATTATAATAGCTCTAAATACTTTAAAATAAATTTTTCAAGTTGCTTTTTTGGCATCCAAATTCTTAAAAAAACTTACATAATTCACTTATGGGAGATGCAATTTTTTTAAAAACTAAACTCGTCGTTTTTATACTTTATCAAGATAAACTATTGATAAACAACAGAAGAATGGGAGCTTTGCTCCGCTTTATCTGCTTAAAAAACGCAAAAACACTTTTATACTTCTTTAGCTTGGAGAACCCTTAAATTAAGCGTGTTAATTGAGTTTTACAAAAGCTTCTTTTGTTTAGTTTGTGATGACAGTGCTCCACCCGTCAGGTATCAGGCTGTATTGATAAACAAATAATAATGAACAACCATGAATTATTTTGAGCGAAAAGAGATTGAATGCTAGAGCTGTTTCTTGTTTGTCGTAGAGAAAATGAGTGAGAATTGAGAAATGTTGTCATTTGTTCTTCCTCCACAATCCACAGTCCACCCTAGTTAACATTTAATCCCAGAATGAGTGAAGTTAACAAAAAGTTGTTTCTTTCGATACCGATCCGATACCGTAGTGTGAGTATTAATATCAGTAAAAGTATCGATAAAAAACTATCGTTACTTTTTCACACTCCTGTGCAGAACATAGCCATATCTAAGGGAGTACGATGAGCTTTTAATTTGAGGAGATGGAGGATAAGTGGGAGTAAAGGTAAAGGGGGGCTAGCAAAAAATTACAGAGAAATACATAATATCACACTATCACCTAATCTTTTAAAAAAACGGTTCAGATATCCTGTCCGCAATGAATAAATAAAGCAAGCAAGCTTATGCTGTTATTGATGGTTTTCGAGTGTAAAATATCTTAATCTTGCTTGAGCTTTTATCAACCATTAAAACCCCTCCTCAAGATCCACGTTAATGTCTTCTAAGATAAGCTCTAAGCCTATTAGAGGAAGAAAAAGATCGTTTATGAGAAGCAGTAGGTACAGTCAATGTCGTTAATATTTTTGTAGCATTATCTAAATGTTGAGATAAAATTGTCTATAGAGATGAGTTAATCAATCTACAACTGTATTAAGGCTATCAATTTTGCTCACCTTACTTTGTAAGATTTATAAAGTTCTAACACAAAAGAAAATGTCACGAGTATTTGATAAAACATTCTATAAAATCCATCCTTAAGCTAGGTAAGGCTTTATTTCATGATTTTAGACACCCCGTCCCTGTTGTAAGGGATAATAAGATTTTCTATAACCAGCCCATATCTTACGTTACGTAATTTTTTACGACTTGGTATATAAGATTATTGTAATCGCTTGGTTATTTTTAGACATATGTGTTGGTAATATAGCGAGTGATATTAATCATATTTCTATAAAATTAATGATTAAATTGGAAATAGTCAATGAATTAAAAAGAAAAATTACAGAATTTTCTTCCAATTTTTTTTTGTGTTTCACCATAAACATTGACAAAAAAACCTTTTGTATGATGAATTCTGACCTCCCCCCCTCTTTTCCTCCTTTCGTAATAAAACGTAATAAAATACTGAAAATCACAACCCCGCCCCCCTCCCCCCAAATCCCCCTTACCCAATTTAATGATTTAGATCGGATATTTTCACTCTTTAAAGGTCTATAAAATCCTGAAATATAGCAATAAAAATAATAAAATATTAATGGATATTAGTTATCCTCAAGGTCTAGACTGACTATAAAACATGTTTTAGTTCAAGTGGTATGTAACCAGAAACCACTGCTAACATTTTTTTTTGTCAAATTAGGGTTACAATATTTTTGCCCCCATCCTCTCATCCTTATGGAATTACAGGGCCTTTTTAATCGGAATTTGGAAGTGAGATGTCAAAACAGTGGTTTAACTTATGATTGTCTGGCACCTTAGCTCGGCCAGTAACGTGTATGTATACTACTGAGCTAAGAATCCCGGGTTCGATTCCCGGAATGGCCGAAAAGTATCATTGGGGAATTGTTGGTTCCCTCTTTCACAATAATGAATTAACGACCTACGGCTAGATGTTGTATCTATTTTAGATTTAAGCTACTTTGTAAGTCGTGTAGTGAGTTATATACTCAAGTCAGTTCAGGCAGTTCACGTTAAATACCTAAAACATAAAAATAAAAAGGAAATATCTTATGAATATTATAAAGGATTTTATTGTTATTCTGTTTTTATTTTGCTAAAAAATAATTCAAAGAAAAAGGGTATGCTTGACCCCAAGATCCCTTCCTACCCCACTTACATTACACTTGTACACATTATAATGGAAAAGAGGTATTCCCCCTTAAATATATTTGTCCGGAAATGGAATGTCTTATTGGTAGTAAAAAGTTCCGACTTTTAGCCAGGGCAACAATGAATAATATTACCGTCAGTCTTTTTTTTTAACTTCTCACATACTTCAGATAAGTTTAGGTTATTCTTAAGGATAGCTTGTTCCTAAGTTCTACTTAAATTATTAGGAAAGTTTCTCAAATAAATGACGGCCTAACTTTACTTTTTAGATTAAAAGATTAGACTTAAAAAAAAGTATCAACTTCAAAGATCTCATCTGTTAAGTTCTTGAATACTTTAGAGATCTTATTTTACACAATCCCCATTTTTATATTTGTTCATCCGATGTCCACCACGAAAATAGAATACATCCTTAACTTAATTACGTTTTTTTATTTATTATTGCACCACGTTTTACGTAATTTAAATAAGCAAATTGGGTAATTCGAATCGATAAGCTTCTCGATGCTCTATATTTTGTTTCAAAGCTTTTATTAGCTTAATTTGAGCCAATAAGTTGTAAGTTAGATATTACAACGTCTGTGGAATTAAGTAGTTATTAAATCAAATTAAAGTAGAAATCCCATGTTTATGTTGTGGTTTTTAAGACTGTTATAAAATAATCATACATGTACAATATATAGTACTTGGTTATTTAAAAAAAACCTGGGTATACTATGTTCATTTTAAATAGACTTGTATTTTAACGCTATTTTTTAAGCTTCAAACTAATTAAATCTCCAAATAGTAGAGTCATAGCTAATTTTTAAATATTTTTATAGACTTAAACGAAATATATGGGGGAAAAAATTAAAACTTCAAATAACATAAAATTATATTTAAAAAAAAAAGGTAGGTACATGAAGAACAGTCACCTACACCAGCTCCTGGGGGCTCTCCAGGAAGGATACTCATAGATTAAACATATAATTTAAAATCCAAATTAAAAACCACCCTTAATTAGGTTTGGACGTGTAGTGGAGAGGGAATGAGAAGGAAAAACACTTCTCATATTTTGGCTATTCAGGCTAACACACAACTTTTTATTTAACACCACGTCTCACTACACTCTCGGGCTATACGCATATGTACTAATTAAGTTAATGTGTTAGGGAGGAGGAGTTTAAATTTATATTAATTGTACTCACATTTGCATGGATGGAGAGTAGAAAAAATCATTCAGGGAAAGCCACTCTTGGTAGACCCAACTGGGATTCTAGCCCCGATATTCCCATCAGCCAATATTGTAGAACGATGCCTTAGACCGCGCGGATACCGAAGCAGTCTCACATAATAACTAAAATGACGATTCAAACATAGGTACAGTTGTTATATAATAATTATCTACAACAAGAAATAGTCCATCTGATTCGCGAGGTGAAACCAGTGAAAATTAATACAGCTATTAAATAGTAAGGAAAATCCTGAAGTACTAAACCAAAATAAATAAAATAAAATACGGAGCCAGGGATTAACCCCTAGCCCGTCATCGTACGGTGATTTCGGGCTTAGATAAGAGCCTTCCAAATCACTCCACAATAACTTGCCGAAAAGAAGCGTTGAAATCTCAGGCAACGAATAAATTAAACAGCCCTATCAAATAAAAGGAATGATATGGACACAAATCATCTCTGAGGAAAACAGGTAGTAGTTTATTTAAAAACAAATTTAATAAAATTAAAAATAAAATTGTAAAGGTATAAAACCCGGGTCAGTTGCGTGGTGGATTCATACCGTAACAAATTTGAAAATAGTAATTTTCAATATGTTGTGAAATTTATAACTATAAACCAGGAAATCCGTGCGTATTTATGAGTGAAATGATTGATTTCAAGTGGACAAAATTGATAATCATGCGTAGTTTTAGAAAGGGACAAATGTAAACTCACAATTGCCATAAAATAAAAATTTCAAACTTTTTGGATGTTTTATGTTGACTTTAAAATGTGCTAACCGGATGGTAGATCTCAAAAGAACATTCGCGAGCACGTTAGTGCTAAGTAAACACTGTAAAATGAAAGCTGACTTAGTGTTCTGGAGGTAAAGTGTCGGACTTCTGTGCTGGGGGTCCGGGGTTCAATCTCCGGTCTCGGCACAGATTTAGCTGATTACCAAACCCTTCCTTCACCTCTGAAAAGACGTGTATTAATCACAACTTGTGAATGTATGGAATTCCAGGCCTCCACCGTGGGTTCGGATCCTGCGTTAAACTGTAGGTCCTCAATTTCATCTCACAATCACCCTACCATTACACATTAGCGTAAGTGCGTACAGCCCGAACGGTTGGTAATATCCAGTGATAATAATAATAATGATAATAATGTAAAATGAAAAGTAGTGGTCGTTTTCACCTTTGATATTAGTAATCACTTAACGTGCTTCGGCCTTACTATGAACAATCAAACTATAAAATAACACCCTCCTCGGTGGCGTAGTTGGCTAACGCGCTAGTCGTGTTGAAGCTCGACTGCTGAGGACGGAGATCGAGGTTCGAATCTTGGTCGGGTGAACTGGGGGTGGTTTTTCCTAAATGGTTTTCCAATCTCCCTCCACGCAAATGCGGTTTCACTTCCTCTAATTAAACCCTCCCAATTCCTCATCCATTAGAGTAATTAGTACTTAAAGCGTATAACCCGAACGGGTAGTAAGACGCGGTGCTAAAAAAATGTATATATATATATATATAAAATAACATACTTGTAAGTAAAGATCTGAGGCTATGTAGCCTAAAGGAGGTAGAAGAAAAAGATTAAGAGCGTTCATCATGGCAGGTCCAGCTCAACTCTCGGCTCGTTTATGTGTGTTTGCGCGCGAGGTATGGGAGTAAAAGGGAAAAGGACCTACGATATGACAGAAATGTGTGCGAGGCATTCGTGTTTAATGACTACCCGAAATTTTTCCCGGTCACGATGGGGGACAAAGTGACAAAGTATCTTATTAATAACAACAGTATGTCCCTATTATGATAGAATGAAGATTTGTGCACAATGCTTATCTATTAAGCCATTCTAAAAAGGTCAAAAACGGCCTTTTCAATACAGTTTTTATCCAAACATCATTTAATATTTCAACCATTTTCAGCAGTAGAAACTTTTATTAACCCTTTATTTAAGTTAGTGTTTAGTCATAAATGATCCACGCGCAATACTTTTGGTGTAAATTTACGAATTCTAGCCTACTGTATCACCAAGCTATTTGGTATGGCTCTTAATACTAAATTCCGCTTTTGGCTGAAATATAAACATAACTTAATAACTTAAATTGTGTAATACAACCTATAACCAACCCCTCAAGTAGTCGAATCTTAAGATACAAATAATAAATAACAGCTAAAATTGTATACGATATCGATTCGTTTCTACTGAATTTACATTAAATTAAACCCCCGTTTGAATCCACTTGTTAATCTTCTGCGCTAATTTGTTGTTTTTGTATCCATTAGAAGAAGTAGAAAGGAAAGATTAAGCCACATCAATAACAATTATAGTAGTTGCCCTTCTTTTTTAGTATTACTAAGATGGTAACGGATGCTTTCAACTTATTGCTGAGCACTATTGAAACCCTGAAGACATAACTTCTGACATTATTTAACCTAGTTTCAAATTCCGGAAAGCGCCTCTAATTGAATCTCACGTCCTGTCTTTATGGATGATCCATAAACCACGTACCACTTTTTTCCTCTTACTTCTTTGACACTCAACCCTACCATGTAATACCAACATGTGTGATGTAACTTTTCACACCAATACTGAGATACATTATTGAATTATTAACGTCAGGGAACTTAAAGTAAGTTCTAAACTTGACTTTTCTACACCGTATATATTTGGAGATTATCTATAACTATATATACTAACGGTAAAAACATTAACAATCTCCACTATATTAATTGCCAGTCCCAATGTCCGGCCAAAATATTCTCGAAGCCCAGATGACTTAGGAAGCTAAAATTTTGCAAGCAAGTAGCTCCAAGCACAAAAGGGTACAGAAATACAAGGTGGCAAAAACATTCTCAAGGGGGCCCACGAACCGGGGGAGAGGGGGCTTCCAATAAACCAAATTTGACAAAATTTCGAAGCCAAAAGATCTAAGAAGGTGAAATTTTTCAAGAATGTAGCACCTAGACTTAAAGAATGAATACGTGGTGGCTAAAAATTAACATGGAGGGCACTTAAATTCTGTTTTAATATTAGAAATATTGAAGTCAATTTTTTTTAAGTTCAAAATAACTATAAAGCTGAAATTATCAGACAAGTAGGTAGTCTCTAGCTAAAAAGGGTGTAGGAATACTTGGTGAGCGAAAATTCCCACGGGGGCCCCAATAAAACGAAGAAGTATACTCAAAAAAAGTGTTTATAATTAAATCTTCAATTTAGGAACAGCTTCACACTTACTTTGTAGTAATTATTTTATGTACTCTAGAGCCTTTGATTGAAATCCACCTCCAAGATTCTTAACGTCAGTAAAAATGATTACCATTCGTAATAGTTGTCAAACAAATGCCAATGGGACACACTACACGACCAGAAATTAAACCTTTGATTTTTAAACCGGTAGTATGCTAGTAATATTATATTATATTTTAAAAATTAATATTTATATTTCAAGATTTTCAAAACTTATATTAAAAAAAA
This sequence comes from Timema californicum, assembly GCA_902141385.1. Taxonomy (NCBI): domain Eukaryota; kingdom Metazoa; phylum Arthropoda; class Insecta; order Phasmatodea; family Timematidae; genus Timema; species Timema californicum. The sequence goes on from CABFOW010000418.1 coordinate 79,997, forward strand.
TAATTGTTCGGTTTTTCTAAGTAAAGTTTTTTAAATAGGAGGAGAGAAGAAGGGCTAAGTATCGAAATTCCTGAACCTTATATATAAAAATTACTATGGTAGAGATTGAAATTTGTTAGGCAGTTTTCAGATCTACCTCAAACAATTTAAAAACAAATTATGTTTTAAAATGTAGGGCCAAAAAATAGAAAGGGGGCGTCCTCTCTAGGAATTTACAAATCTATTAATTTATCAACCCCAAATAACCAGAATGGCTAAAAATTTTAAAACAAGAGTTAGTGAATTGGTTTAGGAGGTAAAAGGGGGAGATGTAAAGTTTCAAATTGTATAGAAACAAACAATTTTTGGTGTGGTATAACTTTGATATACTAGCAAGTAACTACAAATATTACCCCCAGATAATCATCAAATAATGAAAATTTGTTCCAAAATAAGGGGCTCAAATTTACACATTTTATTAAAGAATAAAGCTTTTTGTGGTAGAAAATTGAAATATGGCAGTTATTTGCGGGGACATATGTGTACCTACAACAGTCCATTATTTAATGCCTGCAGTTATTTTTGGACTGCGATGCTCTTTTTACACCATTTTTTAAAGTTAAAATGTATCTCCCATTGTTTTACTTCTCTTCTGATCACTTTTAGGCAAATATATTACATTTTTAGATTTCATCCCTATTTTGATATTAAGTTTTAGTCAACCTGTCTACTTTTCACGTTTATTCACATAATTTAAACTATTATAAGGTTGATATTTTCAAATAATTTAATATTTGGTTATTTTTGTTAGGTTAATTTAATATTATATTTGTTGAAAAAAAAGAAGAACAAAGCTACTTAGATATTCCCCGCGCGAAGAACGGGCACACCAGCTAGTACATTATTTATTTTTATTTACAACTAAGCTAAGACAATAATCTCAAGTTCTATTTTATTCAATGTATGGCAATAATGTTTGTACTATAGGTGAAATTGAGGCTGTGTCAGGGTAATATATATATATATATATATATATATATATATATAAACGTTAATTATATTAACCAAGTTAATATCCGGAGATATTTTCAATTGATATTTTAAAATGGACTATTAGATATATGCTTTTTTTATACGTATATGGAATGGTTGAGGCTGCCAGACCATGCATTTTTATTTGGATCGTAGGAGTGGTGGGCGTTAAAATCAATTACCCACTGGCACGAGTTATTTAAGTGCAGCTTTGTAATTGCTCCAGTGTGAGTTTTAAAAATGTAAAAAAGGAAATAAAAATTGGGACGGTTGGTATAGCTTATTTAGTTTTTAGAAACTCTTATTTTAAAATATTAATGAACTATTTATCCTAACGTTCTCTATCTCTTTACATTAATATGTTTTCATTTCTTAACTTACAGGATTCCTTCTTAACCAAACATGTGACTTGTAGTTGGAATTAATTTAATCTTGGATCGCACATAAGCATAAGGTTTGCAGCCAAGGATGGGGGAAGTGACTAGTTTCTGATTGTGTGGGCTCGTAATTCACGTCCGGTTTAGTTTTTTTTTATAGGCCTACTACTATCTTCTATTACAAAATATGCTGTTGATAAGAGATATTAGAAGGTATAGAAAAACTTAATAGATTTACTTAGAAACTCGTGACAGAACGAAGTATGCAAGGAATGCTTAACGAAGGACCTGACTAATCTCTAGGTTATCTTACACAGTTTATGAACCCCAGTTTTTGAAGGTGGCCCTCCAATTCAGGTATTGATAATCCGGTATCCTAACGCTTGTAGCCCCCAAAACGGGCAGAATGCCCCCCTAGACTCGATGATGATTAGTCAGCTCTGTTATCCTGTATCCACTACTATTTATCCTGGCTTCTAGCCTGATTTACCGTGAGGAATGCTGACACACTGTTTATGTTGTCAGCGCTTATGTTTTATTGGTTTACAAGCTAATAACACCACCTTGCAATACTTGTTTTTTCATTCACAATACAAAATACAGCAAATTCTAAACGAGCTCACGCCTCAATCTATGCCGTGTCGATTACAATTATTATAATACCATTAGTACACGTAATTGATATGATACCCATATGTTTAAAGCCAAAAATACAATAAAAATATATCCTAAATTTGAATATCTTTATATACAAACTTAAATCTTTTATATGTTTGGAGCCAAAAATTAAGGCGAAAATAGAAAATATATTTATAAATTCAAGTACACTTACATCATAATTATAATATAGTATAATATAAAAATAAAACTTGAACATCCAAATATATTATTTTTCAATTTATTAAATCACAAACTTACATAAATATAATCAACAACAATCACACACACAAATATAAATTTACTGGATTTTATCTTGTACACTTTTCAAAATATTTATTTTATTACCTTTCCTCTTAACATATCAATGCAATCTTTCTATACATCTAGAATGTCCCAAAGCTATAATTTGTCATATTGATTTTTGTTATTTGAAAGTTTAACAGAAGGTATATAATAACTAATTTAATTTAGGTAGTTTAGAAAAAACGTGTCTTCTTTAATATTGACAAACAATAGTTTCGACCTTATTAACTTGCAACGTGACATGGATCAATGATCTGTTCAACCTCATTTTTATAAAACTTTAACAATTCTCTGCTTTCGTCACCAAATATGTCGATCTTTTCTTCAGTCACTTCTATCAGAGCTATAAGAGTGAAACTTTGTACATATTCCTAATTTACGTGGAAATGCATTATTTTAAATTTTGGGCTAAATATACAGTAGCCCCATGGCTTCTTTGGTGCTGACTGACCGCTCACAGCTGACAGCTAAAATCTTTGAAAAGTTACCAGACCAAATTATGTATCCCTACGCCGAACCATATGATCTGCAAAAACATGTGTTTAGAAGCTGTCACTTTTTACGGTCAAAATTTAAATATATACCTAGATGTGGACTGTCAGTTGTCAGCTGTGAGCTGTCAGTCAGCACCAAAGAAGCCATGGGACTACTGTAAGTATAACGTGGTGCAGCCCTTGTAGGTTTAAACATATCCATTAGCCTGACGGGATGATCGGGAAGATTTATTTTGCACCGCGTCTTACTACCCGTTCGGTTTGTACACCGATGTATTAATTACACTATTGTTTAGGTATTAGAAAGGTTTAATTGAGAGTAAGTGAACTTGAATTTGCGGGGAAGAAGAGTGGAAACCCGTTAAGGGTAAAATATTCTCAGTGCACCTGACCAGGATTGAACCCCGATCTACCCGTCTTCGAAAGTCCAGACTAACACGAGAGTAGCGCGTTAGAGCATAAGGCATTATAAGAAGTAAATGCCACACCTTAAATTTTATCGGCACAAGATATATTTTTGAAAATTTTCTTTTTATATATATTTTATTATATTGCAAGTTTACTCCAGTATATTAGTGTGATGAAATTTGTTTAGTACCTTTGTGATACTGCAATCATCCCATTGGCATAATATAATATTTAATGATTAATTTGCAAACTGACCTATTTGACAGTTCTTGGGTGTATATATGTATATATATAATATAATTTATGTATATATGTTAATTACATGGCATTGGCTTTTTTTTAGAATAATAGGAATATCCCAGTTCCTGTTTATTACACAATTTTTACAACCCATTCGTATTATCCACGTTTACTTACATTATTGGGATAGGGATGAGAAAGCTAGCCTTTAGTTGAAATTTACCTACATTTTCATAGAGGGAGAGTGAGAAACAATTTTAGAAAATGTATTCCAAGTTCCACCGCAATTTGAAGTCCGTTAGTATTCTTTTCATCACTGGTGCGGATCCCAGTTCTTGTTAAACTAGCAATTTAAAAATAAATGCTCATAATATTTAGACATAAATATGTATAGAATAGATTCTTAATAATTAAAAAGTTAAACTGGAGGTAAGTTCTTATTCTAGTACCTGCATAGGTTAGACAATAAACGGAACTTCTCGATATTGGAAAATTACTTTATTCGAGCTAACATTCATAGAAGAATGACACCACGGAATTACATGGTTTATTTTATTCTTTCTCTAGCTCGAGACATAATTATGAATGCATAAACTGAGTGCGAACATCCACCAAGTCTCATGTTAAAATGAACATCTATATTCAGTTTTAAAATAATAAAATATAATTATCACAAGTTTACATTCATTTATTTGGTACCCGCCTCGGTGGCGTAGTTGGCTAACGCGCTTGTCGTGTTGAGCTCGACTGCTGAGGACGGGGAGATCGAGGTTCGAATCTCGGTTGGGTGAACTGGGGGTGGTTTTCCACTCTCCTTCCACGCAAATGCGGGTTCACTCCCTCTAATTTAACCTTCCCAATTCCTAATCCATTAGAGTAATTAGTACTTAAAGCGTATAAACCGAACGGGTAGTAAGACGCGGTGCTAAATATAAATAATTTATTTTGTCTTTAAAATGTAAGATTTATTTTTAGTATCTTCTATCCTGTTAATTAGTGTTTTTAAAAATGTAGTATTGTGGTTTCACATTCATTAAATGGCCTTGGTTGAATTCGATATACGTTGAAAATATAAAGTCATGGAACATCAGGGGTTTACAAACCCTTGAGTTGCTTCATTCACGAAATAAATTTAAATACATTTTGAGATTTTTTTATCAAGATCGTTACAGCTTTTTTTTAAATAAAAATAAAACAAACATGAACTAAAGCTGGTAGTTAAAGTCTATTTTGAATTTAAATTGCTTTTTATATCCTAATTTTATTTTTGTATATTTAATATCTACTTTTATTTGTTTATACAACTTTGTGGAATGATAGCAAGATTCTAATAGGTTAAATAGCGGATTTAATTTTTCTTAAAATAATTTTATATTCTAGTTCTTTTGTGTGTTATTTGTATGTTTTGTATGTTATTTTTATGCTAACTTCTACTTTTACAGTATAAACTTTTCTTAATTGTGTTAGCGAGACTAAGAATATATTTTCCAAAAGTTTGTGGCAATTTCTTCTCTTTTCCATATATATCTAAGCAAATAAAACTCCCATATATTGTCCATTCATTTTTCATTGAAATATTTTGCAAACCTTTTACTTACCCCTTATTTCTCTAAAAAAACTCCACAATGTATTATCTTGATTATCCTTCTAGCTACCATCTAGAATATTTAGAATATATATTTCGGGTTTCTCTCGTTATCCTCTGGAGAACAGCTTTTTCTGTAATATTTTGTGGCTTGTGGGAATATATTTTGCATATTAAACGTTATTTAAACGTTACTGCAACCCTCATGTAACTCACAGAGTTTTATTCCTTTTTAGAATAATTTCTTTTAAATATATTTAATATCCATTCTTCTATTCCTTACAACCATCTATTTCCGGTACATTTAAATCTATATCATAATTCTAATTTAATATTTATCACTTAATCACTTAATTCAGATGAATTATCAATTATTTTATACCTACCCTAATGACCTGAACGTTATCATATGAAACTTATATAAAACAACCAAAATTCAATATTATAACTGCTAAGAGCTTTAAAATTAAAATAAATGCTGTCGATAAATCAACTTAGTGGAAAGAAGTTCTTGAATAATATGTTTAAAGTATCGCATCTACCGCCGTCTCTAAAGACAGATATTAATATTTATTTTGATGGGAAAGTAGGAATATTAATTTAATTCTCATAGCTCTTTTATGACATAATTATATTGCTTGGAAAGAAACAGATGGTACAAGAAAAACATAAAATGACAGAGAGCAGAATGTCAGTGTTGGCAAGCAGTAGTTTAAAAAAAATTGTATATGGGATGAAAAAAAAAATAGCTTGCAGAAGCCCAGCCAAAATATAAGTTAAGAACAATAAATCAGGAATTCAAACAGTAAAACATTATTAGCTCATAATATTAATTTTAGGAAACTGTTAATCTTGTTTGCTGAGTTTCTGTATCTTATTAAATTGAACGGGGATTGTTTTGTGTTTTAAGTGATGTTATTATTTATAAGTAGTTGAGAAATTGGTTTAATAGAATAAACAATTATATTATTAATTAATTAATAAATATTCCAAAACGTAGTACAAACTTCATTGACCCTACTAAAGAAAACAGGGCAATATAAAGGAGGTACCATAGCTACATAAATTATATATGAACGTGAGTAAATTTTTAGTGACAGTAACAAAGTAACACAAAGAAAAGATAAATCTACATTTAATTGCCATATAATTTCCTCTAATATTATATCAGAAATAAAGAATAAAATTATATTCTCAAACGCATAAAAATTAATAGTTCCTCACAAATAGTATATCAGAAGACTGCTACTATATTCCCAAACATATTTTAGCTATATAGATCAAAACTAAATAGCAAGTATTTAAGACTTAAGCTAATAGCTATTTACTATTTCCTATAAATGGCATTCTGCCACTATTATAACAAAAAGTTAAAGTTCCATCAATTCAAAATATTTCAAAAGTTCGGAAGGGACACATAACAACAATAGTGCGTTTGACACATACTCTCACATAAATTAAGTTGCCAGCAAAAAAAGCCTCATCATAAATCATAGCATTAGTTCATATTACACAACTTCAATAAATGTATATCATTCTTAAAAAAAAATGAACACGATGTAAATAATAAAGTATAAATCCAAAAACTAATTTTGACTCAAAGATTCCAAATATTAACAAGTATTATTTAATGAATTCCAGGCCAAAACGAAATTTAATAGAACTAAAGATCTTAACATATATACATTACATTATATTTAACATACGAGATAAAGAATTAGCTCTTCCTCGAATGAACTCTCCGCCAAGAGTGGTTTTATATTGCCACTACCGGGGTGTTAAACGCGATAGTTGCCCCATAGAAGGATAGATGGGATTTTAGGTAAGGAGAACAAAGGGAGGTAATAAGGGGAAGAAACGTATGTCGACTGTCAGGTGGCGGTTCTACACAACAGGCTGCCACGCACTGGTGGCTCGTAGCTAAAATTAGTGGGGTGCTGCTCCCGAAAAATTTAATCTTTGTTTTAAAATTGTGTAAAAGGAAAAAAAAAATGTATAAAAAGAAAATTTATTCAGGAACTTGATAAAATATGAACAAAAAAAAAGTTTTACTTACTTTAACTTAAATTGTTACATTGTTCATTTAAAAATGAAATCCATTTTTCTTGTTTTAATTTGCGAAAAAAGTTCAATAATTTTCCCCTAGATCTCTGGATGACAATTGAGGAAATCTTTCTCCATTTAAAGTACTGAAAACGCATTTAGTCTTTCTGTTAAATAAAAGAACAGAAAAAAAGAATCAAATAGAATAGCTGGAAACAGAATAATCTAATTCTATACCCTTCTACACTTAACCACATTCAAGAATATGGTACACAGTTTTTAAGCACAACACACAAAAAATTCCTTCCACCATCACGCTAGAGCCGGCACTGCGAGAGCAACAGTGCTCTGTCTACCTGGCAGTCCCGCCTTACTCCCCACCCCCTACTATGTGCGCATGCACACAAAAGTCGAACACCACGCCACTGGCACTGTGGAGCACACAGTTCCAGAAAAAGATTTTTGTGTTTTTTTCATAAACTGGGGGATGACTACTGAAGTACTGACATTAAGCTCAAGGAATATATATATTGCACCACAAAAATAAAAAAAGAATTAAAGGAAAAATGACTCATTAGATTAAATGTTATCGAGAATATCAAGTGAAAATAGGGGGTGCTGCAGTTCCGCATTGCTTATACATGAGCCGCCACTGCTGCCACGTAATCTAAATCGAACATCTGGAAGGCTGTGACGTCATCCCATCCTCCTAGAACATTGGGGAACTGCTATGAAGTGGCACGTTGTTCCAATTACTCTTTGGTTCGCCAGTTAACAATCAACTCTTGTCGTGGGTGGTAACACTTGGACAGTCTTTAGGTGAAGTGGTTGTAGAAAGGGATTGAATGGCGTACATGATGGGTGACAAGCTAATTTGATGTTTCCTATTTAGTCATGTTTCTATATTTGTTGTTCCTTGTATATTAATAAATGATACACTTCTTTTATTTAAACATTGATTAATGATTACTCAATGTATCCAATATTACTGAGTATAATATGATTAAATTATCTTAGTGATAAGAGCGTAATCGTTTTTAAGCACAAAATTTATTGCGAGTTTGATGTTGGATTAAGAGACATTTTAGGAGTGGAAGATTAACACTTTTGTTTGATCAAGAATATAAAATTCATACATAATCTGAGCTCAGAGCAGTGTGAACCAGGTCGATTTATCTCATAAATATCTTTTTATAGTTTTGTACGAAAGGAGAAAATTATAAAATTACATTATCTTAATGATTAATACACTATTTTGGTATAAATAAAATATCATATATTTATAATCAATAAATGTGATTATATATTAATGATTGTATAATTTTATATCTGATAAAGAAAATTATTATTGATTTATCTTATGTTAGAAATTTGTGTTTTGGATGGTGTTTATTATTTAACTTTATTATAACTTAGAGTTTTAGGTTATACTCAAATTCTAAACCGGCTAAATAAATTGGGTAAAAAAAGGAGTTCAGAATTTAATGATATTGTAATAACCATTAAAAATTTTTTTTTTTTACAAACTTAGGTTCGGAAACCCGCTCGCATAGAGATGCCAATTATGATGCAGCCCACAACTATATTCGTGGATTCAATTGAGGCCCCTGGGCACTTTTAAGTTGGAAACCCCCGCACTAGTTTTCAAAAAAAAAGAGTACAAAGGATTAATGTCATGGTTCCTGAAGGGGTGGGGTCGCTTGTTACTGCACACTCCCCACGAACTATTATTGATTGTATCTTTGTGAGAGTTGGTTTGGGGACCTAGGCTTACTAACACATTTTTACTCAATTTATTGAGTTCAACAAGAGCCATTAGTTCTGAACTAATCTTTTTAAACAACCTGTGCTAGTATTCCTCCACGTTTTTCTGGTGATATTAGGTTGCTTAGTAAGGAATATAATAACTTAACGTATTGTCACGTATATAACTTAATTATTTTAAATTTAAAAAAATAGAAAAGTTTTTTAATATATATTTTTTTATCTCAAGTGTCCATTACCCTTATTCCTGTGTCATTGTGAGGGAGCAATGTGGCAAGCTATTTCATGGTTGTCGGTAAGTATCTTTGGACACGCGGAAAAAGGCGTAGCTCTTTATTCTAGTAGGATTTACCAGTGATAAGATGTTTGTAGCTATAATCCCAGCCGGGTAACCGAATATTGTTTTTCTCTAAATGGTTTTCCACCCTCCCTTGACTCAAAATGAAGATGTGCTCCTTTTCAATATTACATATCTAATCCTTACACCATCTGTGTACACATTCGTATATTTCGGATGGGTAGAAGGATGCAGAGCGCAAATAGGCTCAGAAAGTTTTAATCTATTCCTCTCTATAAATTCGTTTTTTAAACATTATAGTTATAATAATTAACACAAATCTAACACGCAATGATATAAAATTAAAACATTTTCACTTTTAATGATTATCATTATGATAGTATCATCATTATTGACTTAACATCATTATTATTCGTTTCCGGCATTGAAACCCTCGTTACATTTGCAGTATATATGATTATATTATGGAGATGTGTCTAGAAATGTTTGTAGCTGTCAAAAATCTAGTATCGTATGTTCATCACACCATATGTGGAGCATGAAGTTCGTCTTTCGTATGTGATGATGGTAATAGTATGATAAGCTGACGTACGGATGTAAAGTAAGGAACAAAGCAAGGTAGATAGATACGATGGTATGGAAATAGGAGTAAAAAGAGAGAGAGAGAGAAAGAAATAAGTATAAAGGGGAGAAAATCGGAAGCGAAGTGGTAGTATCTTGAATTGTAAAAAAATTACAAGTATTTTCCTTCATATTCGACTTTTATACATTCAAATGTGTTACATTTATACATAACATTTTGGCTCATGTATATATAAAGTATAGAGAAAGTGTTTAAAAATATTTAAAATCAGTTATTTTGAAAACTAGAAAAATTATTTTGTTGACATACGAGTATTATATATAGGCTATAATTAAGTTAGCTAATTATCTTTTTCAAATAAGCATAAGCATACTAAATTTCAAAAAAAAGAAATAAAATTTTAAGTATTTATTTTTTGCCTATTAATTGTTATTAATTAATGAATATTTGAAATATATTTTATTTTGGACCTGACGCCGTTGTCAAGACTGCATCAACATGTTGACTAACGAGCTATGGTAGCTTTGCCAGTTCGAGTACCATACAACAAGTCAAGGTTACTTTTAGTATTTCAGAATTTTCAATACATGACGACAAAACATTATCATTAAAACCTTGAGGTTACTTACCGTTGTCCTAACGTGCTAAACGGTGTGATACAAAGGATTATAAATGATTTATAAGGCCGATATCGGGTATTAGCTTGTGTTGAGAGCCTTAAAAACGTGCTTAAACATAAGAATGATGGCTTATTTTGATGCTGTTTGAACAGTATACGAAAGAGTAGGTAGGGAGAAGGGCGTTAAACTATCCCTCGACCTTATTCTAGGAGAAACTATTATCAAATAGGTAAGAGCAGCCTAGTAGTAATTATCTGGTTCATTGGACTCGGTAATTTGTCACTGCCCACTAGTGAAGGGAAAATCGGCAATAAAATGGAAAGTCGAATTCGGCTCACTAGCTGAGTAAGGTCAACTTAACTTCAGCGAACTAAGAAAGTATGACCCATACATATTTTCTATAGAAAAATTATATTATGGTTTAATTTTGTCTCTTTTGTGGGGGGAGCGGAGGGGAAACAAAGCCTGGGTCTAACTGTAGGCCAGGAATGTAACAAATATTCTAAGAGAGAGAGAGAGAGAGAGAGTGTTTTAAATAAAAATTTAAAATTTCAATTTATTTTTCCTGAAAAATTTGCATTTTCTAGATTGTATTGATATACTGTGTGTGCTAGATTACATTATAGCTATTTTAAAAACTATAATTTATTTTCATAAGCAAGGTAAAGTGTATCCATATGATTGGAATAACATTAATAAGAGGTTTCTATAGCTTATTTTTATAATTTACGTAAATGTATGAATTTAGTCAGGACCAGTTAAGGTTTAAAAGCGTGTCTGACACTTTTTTTTTTATAGAAACTTTGACAGGGAGCAAAATAAGTATCAAGTTCAGTCGCCTTTTGTGTAGACTTTTCGTCGCTCTGGTGGCACAGAGCATTGCCCGCGTTACACATATGGAGGTTTTCTACACGTACCCGCAATAATATATTGAGTGATGATAGTGATTATGAAAGGATGGAACCAATAGTGATCTTGAGCCTAGCTTAAGACTAACAAAACAAATACTAGCTAGCGTTGGGATAGTTCGCCTTTCGAGAAAATTACTCATGAAACTATACGAATCTAGGGGTCTCGAGTTCGATTTACGAAGACAGGTGCACTGACCACTATACCACGGGTCCGGTTTATCTTACAAGTTTTAGTAGGTTATACAATAATTAACTATTTACAAATATTATAAGTAGGTCTCTACAAGCACTGAATGAAAATACATCCACCAAACTAAACAATTAAGTAAAATCTGATCTCATAAGTATATTGCTTTTAAAATTAATGATAAGACACAATCACACTAACTCTCTCATATTGTGTAACATAGCTTCGAATAAAATGTTAAAGTATAGTGTAGGTTTTCAGTAAACTACCCTTAAATAAATTTCTCATAAAAAAACACATCACGATAACAACTCAATTAAAACTTTTGATTTATAGACTTTAAATCAAATTGTTCAAATATTATTAAACAAATCTCCAATTTCCAAAAATATATTTTTGTGTAAACTATAATTCTACTAAAATAGTTTTTACGAGTAATTTGTAACAATAAAAACGTATTCTTATTCATCATGAAACACTATTCCCAGATACCAATTTTGAACTCAATCATTGAGGTAAATTTCACATTTCCTATGATTTATCGTAAGTCGGCCCTAATCAACAATTAAACTAATTTATTTTAGTTAAAAATAAATATACATTATCATGTAAAATAGTCTTCCTATACCAATTTTGAACAAATTCACTATAAATATTGTTTTAAATATTCTAAATTTATAAAAAAAATCTTCATTTATCTACTATTTTTCTTCTTGAAAAAACCAATATATTTAATTATTTATTGTGTAGGATAATTAACAAATATTTATTTTAAACCAAATCTCCGAGACTTAAAAAAATATTCAAATGGAAATAAATGGTACGAAACTCCACAAGGGCTTTCTCGCTCTATTGTTTGAAAATGGAGATATTTACCCAAAAATCGTAATATATGTTAAGCGAAATAATATACAACAGCAAATCCAAGCATTAACTGTACTATACTTATGTAAAACTTTTTTTAGTCCCGGTTTTAAATTTTATAATTTTATTTTTAAAGAATTAATGTCCATACCAGAGCCTTTAAAGTAATTTTACCGAAATATTGAGTGTAGCCATTTTGTTTAGAATTTTTTTAAATGTCTATAATTGTAATTTAATCAAAATCGTTAGGGCCGATTTCTAGAAAGTTGATATATTCACTTTTTGCCCTCCAGTAAACTAACCTTAGTTTTAGGGTTAGATATCCAATTCTAAAAACCATTTGGGGCAACCCTATTAAAACTCTAGATACCTAGTTTTAACCTTACTGGTGAAATAGCTTAGGCTCTAGTCTGTGGTACAGACAGGCAGACGGAAATTCAAAAACAACTTTTTCGGATTAGGAGGGGTCATGAATCGTCGACATTCATCAAAATATCGAGTTCGATTTTTGTGACGATCACAATAATTTCTCTACCTGTAAGATAGCGAGAAAGTAAAAATTAATCGGTTAACTTCCCTTAAACGAATTTAACCTCAAAAAACAATTGAATTACCAGCTGCAAAAGGGCATATCTAATACAACTTGAATTATTCGTGCTTTTTTTTATATCAACTGGTAGCTAGAGTATAACCCTACATATTGCTCAGAAAGAATAAACATCCATCTCCCCAGAACAAAATGGTTTCTTTTCCTAGTGCTTATTCAATTTCTTGAAAGATGGAGACTTAACATATTATCTGACACAGTTATTCCATTACTTCAATGTATAAAATGTATCAAATTAGTGATTTCATCAACACATTTTAAGTACAAGAAAACCGTTATGCAGAAACATGTAAACCTTATTCCGATGCAAATCTTGATATTATGCGACTCCATTTGGTTTTCTGTAAAAATCCAGAATCTAAAGTTAGTTAAGAATTCTTTCGAATATATTTCAAAGAACATTTTGATTACACTTTTGGCCGGCCCCATTATTTGTCATGTAAAACAGTCCCAAGATACCCATTCTAACCAAATCGTTAGGGTCATTTTAAAAATATTTCAAATTTTTTGAAAAAAAAAAAAAAAAANNNNAAAAAAAGTAACTAAATTAGCCATAAAGAGTTTTTAACCAAAAAACAAGTATGCTATACAGCTTTGTTTGTCATTCTAAAGATAGACATTTGGACCAAATGTTTAGAGCCATTTGTACAATATTTCTCGTTTTTGAAAAATCAGTCATCTATAAACTACCCATAAATGAGTGTTTTTTCACCAAAAAAGACGTATCCAGTGTTAGTTTTCATATAACACAGTTTCCAGATATAAATTTTAAACAAAACCTTTTTAAATGTTTTTGTAAAATATCCGATTTTTTAAAATCTCCCATCAGTAAACTACTCTTAATTTGAGGGCTAGCATCAGTATCAAAGAGTTTTGAGGTATATCTCTATAAAATCTAATAGTAAAGTTTGAAAATTCATTAACCATTTTGGTGCCATGTCCGGGGATATAAATACATACGGGCATATAGACAGACAGAATGGTAAAATCTACTTTTTGGGGTTTGTGTTACATAAAACGTAAAAATTTATCATAATCTCGAGAACGACATTATTCACGATTAAAATACTTTCTCTTCATATAATAAAGTAAAAGAAAATAAAAAATTCTACGTTCCTCTAAAAATATCTTTGAATATCAATTATTCTAAAGTGTTGACACATGCAAAATATATCCAGAAGATCCAACGTGCCTCTATTAAGGTTGTATGAAGTTTGACCCAATTTTTTTTCTTACCCCCGTTATCACCGCGTTATACAACACGTCCATGTTACATGCTTATGTACTAATTACGCTAATAGTTTTAGTGATTATGAAAGGTAAATCTAGATAAACTGTACCCACATTTTCGTGAGATAATAGTGGCTATCTATTTTTTTTTTAAACTTGAGACACCCAAACGAGATACAAACACAGACATAAATGTTCTTCTTTTCACAACGTTTCGGTAACAGTGTATATTCTTTAATTTATTTTGTTTGATGCAGTGTTTCTGCAACAATATATATTATCTCGTTTCACAAATCTTACGAGTTTTTAGAAAGTGTCAGCTTTATATTTATTATTATTTTATTAGTGTAATGAGTTTATTATTGTATTCAAATATGATATATTTTAATTTGAATAGTAACATGACCAACTACATTAAAACATTTTTTACTGATTTAAGTCATCTCATATAATCACAAAAATAAAAAGACTACTCACCTCGTCTAGAGGATGAATAAAATCACATTAAAATATTTTTATAAAACTACTGTCTACATTATTATTATTATTATTATTATTATTAGCACCGCGTCTTACTACCCGTTCGGGTTATACGCACTTACGCTAATGTGCAATGGTAGGGTGATTGTGAGATGAAATGAAGGACCTACAGTTTAACGTGGAATCCGAACCACGGTGGAGACCTGGCATTCCTCACATTCACAAGATGTCTTGTCAGAGGTGAAGGAAGGGTTTGGTAATCAGATAAATCTTTGCCGGGACCGAGGATTGAACCCCGGCCGCCAGCATAGAAGGCTGACACCTTACCCCTAGACCGCCAGGTCACCTACTGTCTACAGTTAACATTATCTTGTATACACTAATCCATAAGATAATACTAAACCAATATTTAAGTAAACGCTGGTTATTTACTGTAAGCAAGTTTGTATTCTATTATTATTAATCATTGGAATTGCTATGTCTTACGATAGGCCCATTCCTTTTCTCAATGAACTTAAAACTCCAATGCTTCCTGTCCTCTGCCTCCTTCACTTTCTAGAATTTTTTTCTTCCCTTGAAGTCATTCAATATTTTCATTCTTCTTCCTAAGCTTCTTTTCCCCCTCAACTTTTCCTTATATAACTTCGTGCAGAAGACATTTCATCCTAAGGATGTGTCTGATCTAGTTTTCTCTTTACCGAAGAATCTCATCCAATTTGGCTCTCTTTTCACCCACTCTTCTTAGGACATAGACACAGTCATATAACCTTGGAAGTGACTCTTTATAATACAGTGTACTTTAGAAGGTCAACTAACTGAAACTGAACTACTAACAGATGATTTATTCATTTATATGATCCAAGAAAGAAGATTAACAATTTTACAAGACTTCTTTTTATAAAATATCTTATTTGCTTATTAATATCGATCAACATTCCCGTGTATATTACTATTACTACTACTACTACTATTACCACTACTACTCAGTGGAACCTCCCCCCCTCCGTGAAAGTTAGAAAATTAATATAAAAACATAATGAAAGTACAAATTTTAGAACTAAAAGACAACACACAAAGTGTTTACACTTTTTAATCTTTTTACGCGCAGACACCTATTAAACCGGGTCCACACGTGCGTTATACATTCACGTTTATTCAATGTACGATATGTCTCACGCAAGTGTGCAAAAAAATATTCGTTTTCATGTAAGAATATTTGTCATGTGTATCGAGTAACGAATATTTTTCCAAATTGTGACGGTAGACTATCACACGTCAAAGAAGACTAGAAATCGCCTGAGATCAGTTCATCCACGAATACCGAATATAGAGTATGTGTGGACAGCATGAGCGGTGGAACTGTGGGGGACTCTGCCCCCCTGGAAATAATTTGACCCTCCCTGGAATAAATTCCCCACTTTATGTATTTCAAGTTCTCTGATAAATCAAACTCCAAATGACTTCTAGATGCATTCTATTGTCAACAATTTACCGGATAAGACCGTTTAAAATAACTACTAGAATAGTTGAAATTTGGGAGAGGAAAGCTCTAAATAGCTTCCAAGGTCATCCAAATTTCAAAAATGTATTAGGGATTATCGTAAAAAACTAAGGTGAGACCCACTCTAAATAGCTTCAAGGGGCATCCATATTTTAAAAATGTCTAGGTGAGGAACACTTTAAATGGCTTATAAAAGAATATAATTTTAAAAAAATCAATTAGACGACTACTCATTGCTTCTAGAGTGAACCATTTTCTAAAAAAAAAAATTGAAGGAGGGCCACTCTAAATAGTCTATAAAAACTATCTGATCTTAAAAAAATAGGAGAGAATGATGACCATGGTTTAAGACATACATAAGATCAAATATGAATAATAAACTATTAAGTGGCTTTAAATAGAAATCCAACATTGTAAGTAACTATGTTATTTAGAATTATGACCCCCCCCCCTACCCATGAAAATGATCTGGATCTGCCCCTGCTACTACACTACTATTACTAATAATACCAACACTTTTTAACATGATACCAGATCCCCTTTTGGGCATAGATAAAATATCAAACGTTAAAAGAGAAATAAAAAATGGCTAATTGGCTCACTTTTACTAGTGTGACTTATATAATAAATAAGCTAAGAAATGGACTCGAGACTGTTTTTCGAATATTAAATAAAATATAAAAGTAATAGACTTAAGGAACTAAATTAAGTATTAGAATTATGTCAGTTGTAAGAATATACTTAAAGGAATGAAATGTATTTATTCTATATTTACACTATTGCATGTATGTATGACATTTACGATGAGGAACCAGTTGAGAAGCACATTGTGCTTAGCTAGACCATGTTTAATGATTGAAAATGTGTAATCCTGATACAATAAAAAATATTACTACTACTACTACTAATAATTATTATTATAATAAGTCCTTTTTTTTACTGGTAAAGCCAAAGTGTTAAATTTTTCTCACACAATTCTGCTCACCGAATCATTCTTATTGTTTATATCCACATTTAATTGCGCTAGGAGAGAAGGGATTAGGAAAGTTTAAATTATAGGGAAGGCACATGACTGATGAGTGGGAAAACGCTTATTAAAGGACACCCTACGTACACCCAGCTGGAATTTGAGCTCTGAATTTTCTGTCACCGACAAACCAAAATATAGGGCTAATATTAGTTCTACAGACATCATTGCCTCATGTTGTTTGTTAAGTAGGATTTGATTAACTTTAAAGTTAAAAAACACCGTTCACTTTCCAAAGTAGTCATAGAAATAGTTACAAGAATTTATAATGCTTTTGTGATTTATTTAAATGTATCACCCATTACTAAATAAGTTATAAAATTTAATACTTTCAAACATCCAGACATATTTAATTCTGTTATTTCTGACCTCGAGTAAAATACTTCAAGCTCTGTCATAAAATATTTATTATTAATTATTGTAAATGCACTGCTAAACTGGTTTATAGCCACTAACGGTACATACTTTTTTTTGTATGTTGGTTGGGGTGTCAGGATTGGAATATCTTTACTCCACACAGATAGTTTTTGAATAAAATGCTATCTTTTGCTTGAAATACAGCTGTATCACAAATTTCCTTTGACTATTAATTTAAATTCTGATAATTCTGTCATCACGTTTTTTAGGTGTAGTAGGTCCTTCTAAAAAGTATATCAATTCTTTCCTCCTCTTTATTGAATACACAGGGTAACCTATTTCTACCCGCCTCGGTGGCGTTGTTGGCTAACGCGCTAGTAATGTTGAGCTCGAATTCTGAGGACGGGGAGATCGAGGATCGAATCTCGGTCGGGTGAACTGGGGGTGGTTTTTCCTAAATGGTTTTCCACTCTCCCTCCACTTACATGCGGGTTCACTTCCTCTAATTCACCCTTCCCAATTCCTAATACATTACCGTAATTAGTACTTAAAGCGTATAACCCGAATGGGTAGTAAGACGTGGTGCTATTATTATTATTATTATTATTAACTTATTTCTAACTTCGAACATCGTCTTTTATAAAGTCTACAATAACAGCATGAATTCCTACTAGATCAGTTTTCAGAACGTATAGCTAATAAAATAATACATCAATGCGAAGTACTAAGAACATTTTTGGCAAAACAAGAAAGTGCTATTTTAAAGCCACTTAGCAAAGCCAGCAGCCATTGTTACAGTTCCTGAGCTATATATTTTCGTAACACCTGTCTGTATTTTTAAACATTCCAGAATATCGTCTTTGTAAGTGAAGACTCTCTATATTATCCTGAATTGAAAACTCCATCTAATTTGGGAGGGTCGAGGTATTCTTTTTATCAAATACACGCTCTAAAGCGGCTCTCCTGTTTGTAGAATGGGGGGAAAATGGGGCAATTCCAATTTAAATTATATTATAAGTGGCTTGTTTTAGCCATTATTTATTTAATTGGTGTATATTTTAATGCATTGGCTCCATCGCTTGTCTATGTAATCAGTTTGTTGACTTCATGTAGCACGGACTGAGTCCACAAGACGTAGTAAGCGGCAATGACGTCAGGTAGTCATGGTAACCACCCTATGACTCATTCAAAGCTTGGGCTCTGCGAACAGCCGCCCCACAGTCACATAGTGACGACGAACACATGATACTCTAATTTTACTAGTAGGTGCGCTTGTTGTCTCGAGTTGTGGTGATTATGGTTTTAATAATTTACTCAATAAAATGGGGAAACTATGTAACCAAGAAGATGTTATTGATTAATTTTTTTCCTTGTGCAATGAAAAATTATGAGATAGTTGTTGTAAATTTGAAAATTTGTTTTGTTTCTTCTTTTGATTTATTTTGTAGGGGGGGGAGGGGGGTTATTCCCCAGAGCCTTTTCTCACGAGCGGCCACTGGCTGTACACATGCTAACTAATTAGTGCGGCCAGTTATTACAATTATCACTCAAAACCTACTGGTTTTATATTACCGTCTGGTGACAGTGGTATGACTCCCAGCGGCGGGGGCGCGCGCGCGCGCGCGTGTGTGTGTGTGTGTGTGGGGGGG